>JAGGAV010008018.1:0-21147 GCA_017657295.1 Termitomyces sp. DKA64 | reverse complement strand
ATCATGGCATTAAGCACCCAGTAGTCCTGGACCAGTTGAAGGGAGCTGTCCTTCTTCTTGATGAAGAAGACTGGAGAAGCCATCAGGGATTTGGAGGGGAGGATATGACCAGAGGCCAGGTTCTCCTGCAGGAAAATGTCAAGTTTGTTCTACTCCTTTGGCATAAGGGGGTAGACCTCACAACTGGCCAGCTTGGAGTCCAGCATTAATTTGATAGCCTGGTCTCACTGCTTACACTCTGGGAGTGAGTCAAAAGAGGCCTTGGCAAACATGTCCTTGAATGTGTATAGATACAGAGGCATGATGTCCCAGAATTCCTGAGGTGCAGAGTTTGCAGCAAAGGCCTGGGCCAGTCTCTGAGAAGTGGTCTGGCTGGCCTGGATCTCCATGATAGAGGGTGGCAAGCATAGGGTGGTGGCATATGTCTGGTCTCCAACTTCCACTGCCTCCTCTGGGAGTTTCAAGTCATGCAAGCCACTGAACTCCTCCCCTAAATGCTCCTCTAGGGTCCCTCTGCTACTCTGGTCATCTGTAGAGGGCCTCTCTACAGGTGAATGCCAGGGGCAGGGAATCTAGAAGGTCTAGATCTGCAAAGGGGAGATGACTGGTGCAGCAAGCCCAGATGGCTGCACACTCTCAAACCTCAGCCCAGCATTGCTCCTTGATCTCAGTGGTGCAGGTGGCACACATCCAGGGGCACCAGCTCATGGTTACCCTGCCCTGGGCCCAATCTACTTTGGAGTTGTGCTCCCAGAGCTAGGTGAAGCCAAGAATCATATCCTGCTTGCCTAGGCTGGTAACAGCAAAGACCACACACTCAGTGTGGTTCTGGTAGTGGAGAATGAGATCAACTATGGAGTTGATGGCACCTGCTTCATTGGGTGTTCCATCAATATTGAACACCAGAATGGGCTTGGACAGTAGCTGCACAGTCAGGCAGTGGCATTTCATGAACTCTGAATCCAGAAACAGCCCCATTGCCCTGCTATCCAGGAGGGTGGTGACTTTGCAGGCTTGTTGAGTGTCTGTGGTCTTGATCTCCATGTCAAGGCACAAGGAATTTGTGGAGGGGTGTGCAGCTACTACATACTGCTGGGGCAGCCAGCATTTGTAGGTGGGGTGGCATGGGCAGAGCCTAGCCAGCTCCAGGGAGCTTGGCTTGGAGTCCAGAGGAGGTGTTTGTACATCTGGAGGGGAGTACTGAGGTTCTGTTGTTTTGAGAGCATCAATACCAAGAGAAGCAATCTCATTTTCTATCAACAGACAAGCAAACCTGTTAGTACCCAATGATAGAGGCATACATGTCATCCATCCCTTGACTAAAAATCCTCCTCCAGCCCTGGGAGGGGGGCACAAGTGCCACTCTCCTCCAGCCCTGGGAGGGGGGCACAAGTGCCACTCTCCTCCAGGGTCAACTCTGGTGCCAGATCTCCAGCAGCATCCTTCATAGCCAACAGTTGCAGGAGGAGCTCCTCCTGCTCTGCCATGGAGAGATAACATGTCTTGAGATCCAATGGGCAGTGTCATGCAAAGTGCCCCAGTTTCCCACATCTCCAGCATAGTAACAGCATGGGGCAGTGCTGGCAGGCAGCATCAACATCCATGGGGATACCTAGCAGCAAGGGTTGTGGTATGGGGATGACTGGAGCAGGGGCAGGTGCTGGACATACAGGAGCAGGGTACCAGGGAGTGGTGGCAGGAGCAGGGTGGGGAGTCAGGTGTGTGCAGCATAGCACCTGTCAAATCTTCATGAGCTGCCACTGATCTTGGGCCACCTTATACCAAGTGGCAATCCACTCAATGTCTAGACAACCCTCTGCAAGGTTGTTGATATGTTCCAGTAATGCACAGTGTCAGGGGACTACTCTTTTCTGACCTCTGCCCCTGTCTGACACTGACTCTCCTTGCCCAGTTCCACTTCCCTAAGGCTCATTCAATGGCTCTGGGGTGCTCTACGGGTCCCCAGAGATCTCCAGAGAACCCCAGAACTCTCCATGATCCATCATTGCACACTTCAGCTAACTCTGGCCACCTACACAGTTATTTCCATGCCTCTGCTGCCCCCTGATGCACCACACCAAGCAGAGGGGATCCTTAGACTTGTTCTCTTTGGATTCCCCTCTGCTAGGTGATTAGTTACCATTTATATCATTGTTTACTATTCTAATACACTTTAGATTCCCCTCTGCTAGCTGCATGATTTAGCTGTCACTCCCAGAGGTCACCCTTACACAGGGTGCAGGTCATCCCAAAATGTGAGGCACAGTTGTAGACCATTGGGGTAGGCTTCTTGCTCAACTAACATCTGGAAGGAGTCAGTATACTCATCCAGCATCCTTTTCCTTGCCCATACTGCTCCCAGTTGCATAGTGCTAAGGCAGCATTTTTGGCAGGGTCAATTGGGAAGAACTCCATCCAGAAGTCCCTTTCAAAGGCAGCCCAGTCAGCAAAACTTCTGACACCTCTGGGGCATTGAATTACCTGCAGGGCATGGGTGGAGGCATGTCCAGTCTTCATGTATGACAGGACCCAAGCTATTTTCAGTGCATTGGAGTCAAAGGCATCTCTGCTGAGGTGAATGTAGGTGATGCAGGACTGGAGGAAACACTCTCTGCCAGACCAGTTGCCATTGTATGCATCTGGGAGTGCAGGATGGGGGATACACACTCAGGGGTTTACCAGAGCTGCCAGGGGAACTATGGGGGCTGCCAGGGGTGTTCCCATGGCTGTGGGTGGCATGGAGGTAGGGGGCAGGTGCTCTAGTAGTGCCTGAAGGGACTGGAAAATGAGCTTGGTGGTTTGGCAAAGGGTGGAGAGTTCAGTCATGTGATGGGTGAGGGAAGATTGGGTTAGTTGCACCTGGCTCTCTAGGTGGTAGCAAGTGAGTCCAGGCCTCATCCTGTGGGGCTGGGGCCTCTGAGGGAGTGTCTGGGTTGGCAAGCTGAGACATAGAATTCTGTGAGTGCTTAAGCCTAGTGAGGAAGTGACAGATAGGGGGCTTGGGGATTCTGTGCAGCTATGAGGGGCTTCTAGACCAGGATTTGAAGACTTGTTCTGCTGTAAGGGCAACCTCTGGGAGTGGTAGCTAAATCATGCAGCTAGTGGAGAGGAATCTGAAGTATATTAGAACTGGTAATTGACAATACAAATAGTAACTAATCACCTAGCAGAGGAGAATCTGAAGAGAACAAGTCTAAGGATCCCCACTGCTCAGTGTGGCACATCAGTGGGTGGCAGAGGCATGGGAACAACTATATAGATGACCAGAGTTAACCAAAAGTGCTTGCCAAGGGGTCATGGCAAGTTCTGGAGGTCTCCAGAGATCTCCAGGGATCTGTAGAATGCCCCAGAGTCATCAAACAAGCCTTGGGGGAGTGGATCCAGTCAAGGAGAGTTGGTGTCAGTCAGGGTGGAGGTTGGAAAAGGAGGTACCCTGACAAGGCCCTCCATACCACCACCTTTCCAGAAACATTTGTCAACAGTGCATCCAGTCCACTTGCAGTTTGAATTCAAGCAGACCAGGGCACTCTTAGTCTGGGAGCCCATTTGCATCATGAGGGCTTGTGCTGACTTTGCTGGGGAGATTGCAGAGGTGCCATGAAGCAGAAGGGTATGTGTGATCAGTCTCACCACTACATTGGAGGTAGTCTCATTCACCAAAGAGCTGGTAACAGGAGCTCATGAGGGGGGCATCAATTTGATGATGTAGGCTCTAAACTGCCTGTTGTCAATCCCTATATGCCATTCTCATTGCCTTGAAGTGAGCTTTGATGCTGGACCTAGTAGTCTGTACTACTTAAATATCTCAAAGTCCTTCTAAATGTGCTGGCCAACCTACTTGAAACCAAGCATGTGCCGATATTTTTCCCTGATATATTTTGAAGGTTATTGGGTGATGCCCACATCTATTACAGTAAAGTATTGTCATCTGATATCTCAACATACTACTATATTTGTTGGCCGAGGATGATTGTGGGGGCACAATCACCCCATGTGACATGACACTGCCACTGTGAACCCTCAGTTATTTATACACCAACTGAGGTGAGCCCCCATTACTTACATATCACACAGTTACTTATGATATTATAGTACATTGAACAATAGGTACTTAGACACTAATTGAGTTGTTTATACACCAACCAAGGTACATTGACTAATAGGTTATCGGCCCAGTGCCACTCAGTAATCAGAATGACTCTGAAAATTTTTTCTTGACCCACCACTACTGAACCTAGACCTGAACTGAAGATCTAGACATATCTCAGAACCCAACCCTTTTCCTGTTGCCTGCAGATGAGAAGTTCAATAGCTTGAATCGGTCATCCTTCAAGACCACCCTGACTGAAGCTGTGTGAGGTCATGGCTTGATGGACTTGACAGGCAAGACAAAATGTCTCATATATGGGGAGGAGTCTGAATCTAAAAAGGGGGCCAAGAAAGCCTCTACTTGGTGGGGTGCACTGAACCCAACATATAATGAATCACTCCAGTGTGACATCTATGCTAGGAGCATGGTAACCTTGAACATTGTCAACTCTGTTGGTGCTGGCATTCAGATGGACAGATCTGCTGCAAATGCCTAGTTGTTCCTTATGGTGTTGCACAATGCAAAGACCAACCTGAGGAGGAGCTGGGATCCTTGAAGTACATTGACAGTATCCCATTTTTTATACCCCGATATTCTTCTATATGTCAGTAGTCACATGCATGATGTCACAAACCCGAGGGTAGTACGGTAAGCTCTTCCAAAAAAGTACTAGCTATAGGCAATACCATAGCGATACTTATTCCTTTAAAGCTTTACAGTTAGCATCTGTTGTCCAATCCACGTCTTTCCCGGCTCCAGTTTCACAAATCCTCTGACAAATCCTGGCTCGATACACACATACCTCTCCCTAGTAGATCATACTGTCAGAAAGAAGGACTATACAAATTGGAACCTACCATCCTCCCTCTTCCATGTCACTTATTGTGCGGCCTCCATCTTGTGGGTTCCACACAACCACATCCTTAAAATTTTTGGTTTTTATTATCATTCCGCCTCCCGGCCAGGTGACTTCATATTTCTGGGGAGCGTCCTCGTACACAGAGTCTGTGAACTTCCTGACGTCAACTCCTACTCTACGCTCAATTTTGGGTGTTGCCTTCCGTTCTTCCGTAGTTTCAGTCTTATCATAATACAGTAGATTTTGAAGGGGAGTCACGAGGATGTCGTTGGCTGGCGCCTGTATATAGGTATGGAGTAAAGCTTGAAATTCCAAAGTGTCCGAGGGAGATGTCGAAACGTTAGTCACATGAAGATCGGTGTTGAGCTGGTGTTCCACCAGAGTGATGACATATGCGAGGTGAAAGGGTCGGCCGTATATATTGCGTATCTTTTGTGTTGGTTCGAGTACTACATTAACTAATATTAGATTCCACTGAAGGATACCTTTACAAAACCACGGACTGAGCCTGATGGAAACAGCAGTTTCGTTGTCAATTACCACTCGGTTAAAGCTCCATTTTTCACTCCGAGCGAACCCATGCTGGCCAAGCTTTACGTGTTCTGGGAGGGTGGGAGCACCGAAGCAAGGAAAGACGATAGGAATCCCGCCACGGACCGGTTTGGAGCCATCTAAGGCCGCTTTCGAAGATAAGAAGAGTCTTTCAATGGGGGATGAATTTTGTAAAGTCCCAGATTTCCAAGATGTGATTGTGGCACCATAAAACAGGACCTCAGCAGTGGAGCCCTGGCAGAGGATGTCATTTGTTGGCAAGTAGACAGTAATAGCTTAACAAACCTTGCGATGGCGAAGTATAATTCTATCCTGCAGCACTTCAACGGGCATAAAAGAAGTTAACACTCACTATGACTGAGCCTCATCGATCGTAACAAATCGCACCACGTGACATGTAATTCCGAAACCAACCTGATACTTACCTACTCCACCTTGTACTATCCTTCTCGTCATCGTATATTTAAGTAGCTCTTTTAGACAACTCCTCCTCAACCCACCTTCATCATGGATACTGGATTTCCACCTGAAAATGTCTGTCCCTTCCGAGAATCGTTTTCGATCAGGGCTAACTCAATCGCCATTAGATAGCACCAATCGCCATCCTTATGGATGAGCTTCGGTCTGAGGATGTTCAACTCCGCCTGAATGCTATCCACAGCATCCCTACCATAGCGCTGGCTCTTGGTCCCGATCGTGCGCGTGGCGAACTTGTTCCCTTTCTACAAGACTCTGTCGATGATGAAGATGAGGTTTTGCTGGCATTGGCAGAGGAGCTGGGCAGAAATTTTGAAGAGTATATTGGAGGAAAGGAACACGCCCATGTCCTGTTGGGACCACTCGAGAATCTTTCATCAGTAGAAGAGACGTTGGTGCGAGATAAGGTTCGTGTTCTTCGTTGTAGGCTTGTATCCGACCTTTATCTTTGCATAAAGGCGGCAGAATCTATCACAAAAATCTCAGCCGTCCTTTCTCAAGCTCAACTTGAGGAATACTATATTCCATTGGTTACACGGCTTTCGACAGGGGAGTGGTTCACTTCTCGAACGTCATCTGCAGCCCTTTATTCTGCAGTATATGCGAAAGTTTCTCCTGCAACTCAGGATGACTTGCGGAAGGGTTTTACAGCGCTCAGTGTAGATGACACGCCCATGGTCAGACGTGCCGCAGCGAAATGGCTTGGCGTATGTTTTTGTAGTTCTTGCGTGGCGTCATCACTCATATCCTCATAGCCGCTTCTGTCCTACTTTTCCCAAAATCATCTCCTTTTGGATGGACTTCCTATCTATCGCAGACTTCAGTCCGACGATCAAGATTCCGTCAGACTTTTGACTATTGAAGACCTTATTGTTCTTGCTCAGCGCATGTCTCCGGCTGAAGTAAAGGAGCAACTTCTCAAGCAGATTAGACACAGCATAGTGGACAAAAGCTGGCGCGTAAGGTACATGGCAGCTAATCATTTCAATGAGGCAAGTGCGTCCAACATTGGTACATCGAGCGGTTCATAGACCTCCATTTTACGTGCAGCTTGCCGAGGCTGTTGGGGCTGAACTTGTTCGGGAGGAGTTGATTGGACATTATGTTCAATTACTGAAGGATAATGAAGCAGAGGTTCGAACTGCTGCCGCAGGTCAAATTCCTGGTTTGTTTAGAAACTTTTTCATTATCCGATCTATCCTTTGACATATACAACAAGGTTTTTCTAAGCTTCTCGACAAGGAAGTCATTCTTGCCAGGATAGTGCCATGTGTTCGTGATTTATCTCAAGACTCGTCACAACACGTCCGTGCGGCACTTGCTAACCAGATCAGTGGGCTTGCGCCTCTTCTTGGTAGCGAATCAACAGTCGAGCATCTGTTACCCCTTTTTCTGCACCTTCTGAAGGATGATTTCCCAGAAGTCAGGCTCAATATTATCAGTAAACTTGAAACAGTCAACACTGGTATGACTATCATTTATGTGACGGCTTCTTCTGATACCTGTACTCAGTTATTGGCATTGAGCTTCTGTCTGACAGTCTCCTACCTGCTATCGTGGAATTGGCTGAAGACAAAAGTTGGCGTGTTCGGCAGGCTATCATTGAATACATACCTCTTCTTGCCAACCAGTTAGGGAAGCCCTTCTTCGACGAACAGCTGGGGAATCTTTGCATGTCTTGGCTTGGAGATACTGTTTACAGCATACGTGAAGCTGCAACCGTCAATCTGAAGAAATTGACAGAAGTCTTCGGCGTTGACTGGGCAAAAATCGCAATCGTACCCAAGGTCATGGGAATGGGACAACATCCTAATTATCTGTTTAGAATGACCACTGTCCAGGCAATCACTGTATGTCGGATTTCATTGTTGCCTAAGTTTTCACACTGAAGAACATCATAGACAATAACACCATCTCTGAATCTGGACATTGTACGTACCGATATCGTTGGTCCTCTGTTGCTGCTTGCGAACGACCCCATCCCCAATATTCGTTTCAACGTGGCGAAATCACTTGAGGTTCTGGCGACGACTTTCAACTCGACGAAAGAAGGTCGTGATCTGATAGAACAGCAAGTGATCCCCGCTCTTGAGCAGCAAAAAAACGATCAAGATGCCGATGTCCGTTATTTCGCCGCCCGTGCGCTCCACAAAGCACAGGTATAATGTTAGTTAGTCTTGATTGCCGCGATTCGAAGATTCATCGTCTTTTGCAGACTGGACGTTGACCCATTACGAGCATGTATTCTGTCCTTGTCTGATTACCAGCCTTTTGGAGGTTTTGTTTTGAACTTTGAATAGATATTTTTTCCAGCTTTTAACAGCAAACAATAGTTCAGAATCAAGGGCAATCTCCTTTTTCAATACCAAACATGATTTGTCGTCATACCATCGTGTCAATCAATCTCCGTCACGACTTCGTCAAATTTCAATCATTTTCGCAGGACATAATCACATTGGTTTGTTGCACAAAGATGATAGCTGTTCTTAGTTATGTATGGTGAGATTTCTGTATTAGCTCCAATCTGAGCTGAACCTGGGCCAAGACATAGAAATATCAAAATTCCAGGACCGCTCTTCAACTATTGTCAGTCGGCAGTTAGTCGGTGTGTCGTTCCAAAAACATGCCTTCTTTAGGTCTCCTTAGGGCAGGTACTAGCTGGGATCCTTATGATGGCTTGTCACTGCACAATTGTATAAAATACAGCCGGAAATCTGTCTCGTGTTTTTCCCGATTCCCTTGTTCGACTTAGACGACTCAATTTCTCGTCGCTATCACTCTTTTTTTTTCTTGGGGAAATTATGACATTGATTACCGCTGTTGTAGTCACCATCGTTTTCTTCATCACCCTGCCTATCAGCTCGCGCTACGGCAACTGGATCTAAGACCTGTTCGCAGAAAGAATTCTGGTAAGCTTGCTGGACCTCGTGGGGCAGAAGAAAATAACAGAATTTGTAGGTCTACGCCGAAGGGTTGCCGTCCGCCTATTGGTGGGCCTACTATCATACCGCCGGCTCCCCCAAAAGGTGTAACTTGTCCATCAAGTACTCATTACTGGAGCAATACTATTCGAAAATGCGAACCAGCAGTTGCAACATCTCAACATAGTTTATTTAGGCCTTCCAACCACTACGGGGCCTCAAACGGCTCTATTCGAAGGACTACCCAGCTCAAATCTCGTTCTGCACCGCTCTGTCCGACTGGCCTTGAAGCTTGTCCCATTTCAGGTGCCAGAGATAATTCCGAATGTTTTGATACATATGCAGAACTCAGATCATGCGGCGGTTGTACATCCCTGAGCAGTGGTCAGGACTGTCCGGGCTATCTCGGGTGCCTGGAGTGTTAGCTGTGAGCGAAGGAGCTGTACGGGTGTGTAGATCGTTGTCTGGTCTGTCAATCGTAAAGCTGACTAGCCCAGCTTCCTGCGCTGGTATACATAAATGCTCTCTCGACGGGACGTGCATCCCACTATAGTTACACCGGGCCTCGTCTCGCAGCAGAATTTATTCTACTGACGCAGTAGCCTCTTGCGACACTTCTCAAATATTCCAGCCAAGGTGTCACAACAAAGACTACATTACTCAATTGTTGGACACTAACACGGATTCGGTATTGACATGGGCACATGCCCACTTGGTACGTTGACCCCCAAGGTCTGAACAATTGCAATTGGACTTGAGTCTGATATTCTTTTGCTATTTTTGTTACGTAATCGATAATGGGACTTTGCAGCCAATCAGGATGCTTTTTCAAATAAGGTTCATGGAATGCCACATATAAAGACAGGACAGCTGAAGAAATTACGTCCCGTTAAACCCTACGCTGCCATCCTCGACGTGTCCCGCGTTGTTAATCTACTTCTACTTCCCGGCGCTAGTCGCTTAATAATTCCATCTTCTGGTTCTGTGATGCCCTTTATGACTCGCATGATTCTCATCGCGTTGCACGCCGCTGTAATTACCACTTTGACTCGGACAACGTCGCGAGTAGTCGCAGCGCCGCTTCCGCTCCTGACGACTGCCTACCTTCGCCCTGTGTTGTCTCCCCGAAATGTCAGCCGGCCATTTTCTCCAAGCATGAGAATCGTTCGCAACGTGACTGTGCCTACAAGTCCTTATTTAGCTTTTGCCCGTGCAATATCTTCTGAAGCGGAGTTCGCTGCGGCTGGTACTAAGAACTCGACTACCGATTCTCGTATCCAGTTCGCGAACTTCCACCAAGCGACAAAGCAGAGTTCCAGAAACTTGAGTACATATGTCCGCTCTCTCTTGCGCGATTGTTCCATTCTCACTTGTGTACTGTCTCAGAGAAGCTCGCTGCACAGTCTGCATCCTCCAGAGCGAATGATGTCGCCTTTCAACAAAAATGCGTAGCACAATTGAATGCCTTTCACTCTAGCGTCCTCCGGCAGCAAGCTGCTTTTTCAGCGTTCGCAAACGAAAAACACAAGACTATTAGCGGCCGATCTGAGGATCACGTACTGGAGGAGCTACTCAAAGGCGTAGTCACGACCTGTAAGGATGGGTTGAAATATTCCGAAGAACTCGTGAAGAATATTCCGATTCTCGGCCCGATTTGTGCACCAAGTAAGTTGCCATGCTTGCCATCTTTACTTTGGTGAGGGTTGACTGTCGGCATCAAGTTGTGTACGACGTGAAATGTTTCGTGGACGATGTGCTCAACTACTCTAGAGATGTTCTTATCGACATTCTCAAAGGCCTTCCTCCAGACATCGCGAACCTACTTGGAGCCTAGAACACTTTATACGCGCATATACCTCTAACTACATACATGGACAGTACCTAACCCTGTTTTCGTTCATTGTTTTGCCAACAGTCCTACCATTGATACCGTTCTTTGCAATACTATAGCGTGATGATTACCACTGTATTACGGGGACCTCGAAAACTCGACTAATGGGACAACCCAAAATACGATGTATAAGTACGAATTAAAGGCGTAAAATGAAAATAAAGATGAAAATAAAGAACATCACTTCCTTGCGTCTCGATCGGAAGTTCAGTGGACAAATTAATGTTTGCCCGTTTGATATTGGATGCGACCGGTGACCAATCTCGTTATAAAGACAAGCTCTAGTTGGTCATTAATCATTACTTACAACAAAGCTACAAAGGGTTTCCATTCGAGCTCTGACCACATGAGCACTGAGCACTGACCTTGACCGCCGATGTGTAGAATGAATCCTTCAAGCTTATACTGACGGGAAGCACATGATCATTTAGCGCCAGTCGGTTCACATACACCAAAGAGAACTCAGTCAGGAGTTTTCAGTCTACATAGTTAAGTATTCCCACTACTCTGTTGAAAGGTAAGTAATGGGGAGAGGGTCACGAGACCACTTGTTGACGGAGATTGCCGGGAAAGACTGTGCAGTTCAACGCAGCCACCGAAAGGTCTACCTTGGAAATCTACCGGCATCGGGCTCGACGACCTCAAGACCGCCCTGTAAACATGGTTTGTCTCTTGCATCTATGTAATATGACAACATACCCATGCTTTTCAGGCCGACTCAGCCCCAATTACTTTAAGGACTCGTAAATTCATCACCAACCGACTCTTAGCTCGTCGTCAATTCGTTCTTGACGTGCTCCACCCCTCCCGCCCCAATGTCTCCAAGGCTGAACTTTCCGAGAAACTTGCCACTCTTTACAAAACTCAGAAGGAACGCGTCGTAACATTTGGTTTCCGGACGCATTTTGGTGGCGGAAGGAGTACTGGTTTTGCCTTGATTTACGATGATGAGGCATCACAAAAGAAATTTGAGCCCAAATACAGGCTCGTTCGTGTACGCATTCATTCTCGCCCTTTTCCTCCAAGTGGTCTCACACGCGTACCAAAGTCTGGCTTGGCTGCCAAAGTCGACAAGCCCTCGCGTAAGCTGCGGAAGGAGCGCAAGAACCGCGCGAAGAAGGTTCGTTATATTGATCTACACATTTATTGATTGTTTTTCAACTTCCATCTATAGTTCCGTGGCACGAAAAAGAGCAAGGCTGCTGAGCCACCGAAGAAGGGCAAATAGTGGTGTTGCGCTGGTCCATATTTTACTCATTTTCCTACGATGAAAATGCCTCGCACCACGCTTTGTGTATCTATGACTTATGAGATATGTTCGAGCGCCCAACACCACACGGCTTGCACTTCTCACAAGGCCGAACATTATCGTAAAAGTTATGGTGATTTGTCTGCCAATCGGTGTTGTCTTGTGCATGTGTCTCCCAATATTGGTTATTCTACGCCAAACTGTCAGACGCCTCTGTCATTGACCTACTCAGATAGCATTGAAGATGCAGCCAAGTTCTGAGACCCATATTACAACCTCTTTCGCGAAAACAATTTGAAAGGAAAAAAGAAGCATGCTTGATTGACATCGTGCATTATCTAACAAGTTAAGACTTGGGCATCAAAACAGGATACGGCCAGCCGTAGGAGGCTCGAACGCTTTGACCGAGAATCTATCGAGCTACATTAGGTGTGGATATACATGGGTATCGTATGAAGTGACAAATGTGAATCGACTCAAACACTCAAGGCAATGCCACTCAGAAGCCGGATTTCTTGTGAATTATGTCTGGGTCCTCTTGGTACTCCTCGGCAGAGACCCACATCTAGGATAACGAGGTTTGCAAGTCTAAATTGGTATAGAAGACCGATAAACACTACCTTCTTGAACGTACTCAAACCTGCTAGAATCGAACCACCGATCCAGGTTGAATATTTGCGTTCTGGGGGAGCATATATCTTGATTTTGATATCCTTCAAGGCAAGTTTCTTTACTTCATTTAATAACCGGTCACCGAAGCCTTGATTGAAATGGGGTTTCAACATATTCACCTCTTCCCAGGAGAGAGGGAGGCGACTGACCTCGACACAAGGTGCTACCGCCGCTGAGAACAATATTTGAGAATAGGCTCTTTCGAAGGTCTAAGTCTACCCTGGTAATCGAATCGACGACGACCTGGTGCACTCCAGCGTACTCTTGACCGATCAAATCGGGATTGAATAGTATCTCGGGCGCACGGAAGCGTTCAGGTCCAAGCTGCAAATGCAAGGTTAGAGGGTAATCAATCACGAAGGTCTTTGGAGCATACTTGAACAACGTTGCCGTCAGGTAGTCTAAAGTCTTCTGTACGTCCGAGAGTGTCCTTCTCTTCCTTTGCCGGATTAGCAGCAACATAACAACATTTTTCTTTTATAGTTCGGACAACTTCTCGTTCTGCAGTGGTGTGCAAGTGGTGTCCAGCTTTGCGTAAGAGGAGTTGAAGGTGATCCGTCACGTCTCTGTATGAGGAAATGAAAGAAGATAAAACACAAGACAAAAAGAATTAGTACCTTCCTGCAACATCGACCCGGCGAATAGCATGAGGCATTGAGAACCCCTCGAAAACAGGAACAGCATGTGTGACGCCGTCGCCTGAATCAAGGACTATGCCTGTTGTCCGACCCGAAGAATATCTTGATAGAATTTCAAATGAGTCCGGGCTGAAATACAGAGTTGGGGAAAGCGTACAAAGAAAGTACAGCTTGAACGGAGGTAAACAAGGCTGGGACATTGAAAGTATCAAAGAAGATTTGTGCGGCCACATCCCGATTACTTCTGGGATTTAGCGGTGCCTCCGTCAACAACACAGGATGCTAATGAGGTCATGAGAGCTGAAAATTGAATGACATAAATGAACTGACCTCCTCACTTAAAGTTCCCAGCTCCTCAGCGTAAACCCAGCTCCAAATACGTTCCATGTCGTCCCAGTCCGTCACTATTCCATGCTCCATAGGATACTTGATCTTGAGAAGACCTCTGAACTCCTGGGCACGCCTACCGATAAAAACATCCCCTTCCAGCGCGCCAGCCATGACGCGTATATGCTTCGGCCGCCCAACACTACAATGACCAAGAAATCAACAGAAGGAATTAGCAGCGGAATTTAGCCTAACCCTTGAGACGCACAAAGACGGGAAGAAACATTTTGGATGATCCTGCCCTGCGAAACCAGCCTTGATGGCTCCAGAACCCTGTGGGCACAAGTATGTTTGTGAGCTGGTTGATCTTACGCGTGTTCGGGGGCTGTATACTGACATTGTCGATTACAACAGGTTGGTTCGTAAGGACATCGTCGAACTCGGCCGACATGGTACCACAGATGGAGAAATTAAGTGGAGTGAGGTGAGTTCTGGTCCGACGCGGATTTGGGCCCGTGTTTACGACCAAATTCGCTTTATTTAATTTCCGTCCAAAGCGACTTCCATGGCGAGGAGCACCTTGATCTCACTTTTCCTTTTCTTTTCGCTGTTCGTAAGTCCATTCGAATTTCATGAAAGACACAATGATCACCAGCCCCTGCTAGCTGTCTGTCAAGGGAATCCTGAACAAGTGGGAGGCCACCAATTTTTGTAAATGTACGTTGACACAACCATATTTTTACTGTCGCAATTCTGATATGGTACTACTAAGGCATATGCTTCCAGTCCAACTATTCGATCCTCCTCCTGAACATCCCGGATAATCCTTCCCAACCTTGCCTCTCGTGTACCAAACAATGGTGCCTGAATCAAAACCTCCCCATCTGTGCCGGTGCATTGCTTGGCGACACTAATCCAGATACAGCCACAGGAAAAGAGGGCGACGTTGAGGCCCGATGCTTCCGTACGATACCTTTGATGTCCTGCGGAATCGAGAACTCATATATGATTAGAACGTGATTCGCCGCGCGACCAACTTGTTGTCACGCTCTTCTTGCTGACTGTGTTTGGTCTTCTCCTGGGTGCAGGCATCAAGAGTCGCATGATGAAAGCTGGGTTTCACACTGACATTTCTCAGCCTTGGAACACAGGTCGAAGGTGGTGGGAGGTAAATCTTCATCATCTACTGCAAGGTCGAAACATGTTCTGATGAACCTGCATGCAGGCCTGGATGCCACGGCAGCAGACCAACTACGAATTAGGGATTTCTCGATTTGGATGCAGCCCCGACCGGGAGGTGAGAATGGGAGAGTTCATTTCTGTTGGTGAAACGCCACGGCCCCTTTCGTAGCGTTATATATCTCCACCAAGTAGTGATTGTGACATTTCAGTGTGGACCTGTTGTGGTTGCATATTAATATGTAGTCACATTGTATTCTCTACTGAATTCTACTTGGACTCATGGGATCACTTTGCTCAAAGCCAGGAAATCACACGGGTGGTCACCATGTACTTGGTTCCCATTCTGGCCCAACGAATCCCGCAGGCCCGTCTCCAAGCGATCCTCGCACCGCCGCGGCAGAAGCAGCAGAGCGACGGCTGAAAACAGTTTGTCCTATTACACCTCTAGTACTACTTCATCTAGAGTTTGCATATCCAGGCGCAGGCGAGGGGTACGAACCCTTCAAACCCCAATCATGGGCGACTTGCTGCAAAAGCAGGAAAATTGCCGAAGCCAACAGATCCAAGGCAGGAAGAAAGGCTCGTGGTAAGAATCAAGTCATGCTTCCAATAAGACGAGCTCATGCCCTAATCAGTGGGATTGATGTATATATCTGATTCGAACATCATACCCTATTGACAAATGAAGATACCGTCGTGAAATGTCAATGTGATTTGATCTGGTATAATCTTGATCTCCCCTATCATCTCAAGATATCCTTTGTACCACCAACATAAGTAGAAGTAGCTGTAAGGCAAAAAACAGGACATATACAGTAAGGGTATTAGGATGCAAGATATCAAAACAAGTATCACCACAGTACAAGTACATATAACACAAGCTCGACTATGGGCTTAGTGAATCCCACCCATGACGATATTAGAGATACAAGTTCCTCCGGGCGTAGATCTAGAAAGAAGAAAAATAGACATTATAGATGTTTACGATAGATCAACTTCATCATCAAGTCGTTGCCTTTTGAGATTCGGACCACTTGCAATTGGAGACGGAGCCATCCCTAATCCTCTTGCTTCCAGCACATTCATTGCAACTTTGGCTGCACCCTCTGAGGATCTTTTGGTCCTGGCACGAGTACGGCGAAGAGCACCGAATGCCTGAGCCTTAATGACAGCAAGGGTGCCGGAGAGAACAGGAGGAGCAGGTGATGGAGAACGCGAACGTGAGTGTGACAAACGACGGCGGACGCCGGAGCGAGTATGCGGATACGATGCATCACCATCACTGCTACCATGTTCATTCTCACTTCCCGACATAGGTGGTAAAGTGGGTAGAAGTGTACGCTCAGAAGACACGGGATCTTTCCGGCCTGCTAACCTATACCGAACAGCGTCATTGTTTGCCGGGCCGACTAGTGATACATCGGCAGTACCGCCATGAAGGGTAACCTCAGCTCCATGAGAATGCGAGTGACGCCGATAATCATGATCAGAACGCTCTTGCCCACCGTTGTCAGGGAACGTAAATTGAAATGGGGTAAGAGTGGTTGAAGCCGAACTGGGAGTTGAAGTCGATGGTGAAATAGAACGGCTACTAGGGAACGCGTAAGGTGCTGCATCGAGAGTACTCAATGGCACCTTTTGATCCTCTGGAGGGAACCGACCGCCAAAGGACATGTCTGTCGAAGTCAGAGTGGGTGACCCAATAAAGTTTGACGACTGGGAAGAATGAGTGCCAGACTCAACCCCGGAAGACGCGGTTTGAGTTAGTGGTGACGGCCAAGATGCTTCTCGAGTAATGCCTGGGATATATGAGAAGGAATTGTATTTTGATCCACGGGGGCCCGAATTCGCCAAAGATTCACTCGGAATATCGGACTCAACACCAGGATACGAAAGCGCTGGCGTGTGGTGGCCGTAGTTGGCGTACGGGCTGTGGCAAATTGAAACATCATCACTCATTCTGTAATTAGATCCTCCTGCACCGTATTGAGTCATGGACGCTGCAGCCATGTTGCTAGAAAGATGAGATGACGGGAAGGATGATGGTAGTGGGGGTGGTTCATCACAATCCGTGGCACCTTGTTCTGTCTTTCTCGCCTGAAAAAGATTTCTCCAAAATTTTTCGCGTTCCCGAAATTCGTGTCGGAGATGAGCATTGTCTTGTCGAAGCTCTTGATTCTCGTGTCGAGCCTCTCTACACGATTCCTGAAGCTGAATGACAACAGACTCTAAGCTGGTCACTGTGCCAAGAAATTGAATAAGGGAAAAAATGGAATGAAGTGATATACCTGTTTCTTCCAGGGTCGCGATATAATTGGCCCGTCGAGCTCGAAAAGCAGCTTGAGCATCGGCGTTCTTCTTCTTCCTGAGGGCGACGTCTGACATACGCGACGTCTCGTCAGTAGCCTGCTGGCTGTGGGTAGCAGTTGACGCAGTTGCGTTAGATTTGGGCATTCAGAGACGTGGATGCAGGGACACTCAGTGCCCCGATTGAGATTTAAAATGGCATCGAAAAAGACTTCGATTCTGGACACGAGGAGGAGAAGGCTCCGCGGCCCTTAAAATGTGAAACCACTTAGCCGATATTGTGGACAATTTAAGATTGACCGAAGGGGTGCGGCGCTCATGCTGACAGCAAGGCTTTCTCGAAGCTTAGTTGCGAACCTGGAAAGAAGGGGTGCTTCTCCACTTCTCCTACCGGCCGTATCTCCTTTCATCGTGAGCCAAAGGAAACCAAGCTTTCCCGCCGCTCAGATCACCGGCCACCCCACTAGGCCATTGCTTCTCTCGTAGAGTACTAGAACAACGCATTTCATCCGACAAACTCCCCCTACCAACTATCTCATTCCGTTTCCACCTCATCTCCTTCCATGTCAAACGATTCAAGTGTTCCTTTGCTATCGAGCACACACGCCACTCTCCGACCAAGTCTGCCGTTCAGAGCAAGCGAGACACGCCCTGCTTTGCCACCTTTTAATGCACGAGTCCGCTCGATCTGTTTTCGAGTCTTTGGTAACTGACTCGCAAATATCGTTTAGTCGAAGTCTTTAGAGACACCGTTGTAAGTCTCACATGTCCTTGTTTCCACTGTTCTACCGCTTCAAGTATCAGTTCTTCGCGGATGGCCAAATTTACGTGCTGCGTAGTTGGCACTGATTGGTAGCATAATCCACTATAGTTGATCATTGCAACATGTGTCGACTCTGGTATAATATATGATCAGCAACGCGTGCAGTTGGGTTCGTTCATCCAACTTAACTGTCCTCGCCCCGATTTCGATAAACAATTACGACATAATCATCGTCCAAAAAATCGGCCTCTAAGAGGTCGAGGTCGAGGCCCATCGATGTCTCTTCATTGCCCATGAGAAAGGGTTCAAGAAGCACGATTCCAATTTCAGAAGGAGATTCTAACGCCTCTTTCCTATAATACAGTCGAGATAGGGATACTATTCATTCGTGAGACTCACTCCTTTCCGACAGTAAAGCGAACATACAACAAATAGTCTGTTCCATCTGTACTGCATGCATTAAAAACTGGCAGAGATCGCTCTTACAAGGCGTTGTAGATATCGTCTGTATCCGGAGAATAGAGCCTCACCTCATTAACATTGATGGTTCTTTCTCGCACGGGAGGCGGCGTTAAGTGGTCCGTTAGCCTTGTCCGTGCACCCACGTCGGCCGCGGAAGTCGCATGAACTCGAATCGTGGCAGAGCGGGTTGCAGCACTAGCGGCTCGGTCAAAGATACACTTGCAACGAGCTGCCAATTCATTGATTAGGGTATTCAAGTTTCTGTCAGTGAATTTTGGGTCATCCTGGGGAAACATTAATTGCTGATTAAGGCAGAGATTAAATCCAATCAATGTGAGATATACTGGCACATACGAATCCAAGCAAAGTATGATTGCCTCTAGCGACGGTGCGAGCTTGCCCTACAGCATCGACAACGGATTTGCTATTCTCCCCCAAAACATCTTGGAGAGAGAACTGCGGTGCAGCACCAGCGAACCATCGATCGATGGGACTTGCTGCAAGCCCTGAGACCAAGTAATTGTTTACTTCGAGAACATCATGTCGGGGTTGTGGCGTATGATCGCTGGATGGGTTTGCAGCCGAAGTTTCTAGTAAGGGTAATGGACCTGACCGATGCTCTTACTGAATGTTGTGCGTACCAAAACGGAGCCAGTGAAGAAACGCCCTGAATCGGAACAACTCCTGGCGCGCTGTGGCCGCAAGCCAGGCTGAGAGAACGATCATTCGCATCGTCATTTCGAGACATGTATGGATATCTTTGAGGGATAACTCAAAAGGTGCAAATGCGGACCTTTGGCCATCTGTTAAATTGCATCCCGGTCGCCAAATGGAGGTATGCCTACAGTTGCGCCCATCCTTGAATTTCTTCGAAAACAAGGTGTAAACGTTGGCAAGCTGGTTTGATGCGCTTTTCCGAATAGTCACGCAATTTAACCAATGCCTCCGTCATAGTCGACTCCCACTTCAGAATGCCCTAGAATAAGTTAGGAATAATTTCAAAAACAGTCTACAAGGCATCTTACTCGTTCACTCATCTGTTCCCCGCTGCCGAGGAAATCTAAAAGGGAATCTGTGGCTCTTCCCGTGACCAACAGAGTTGTCAAATCCAAAATTGCATTTGGTTCTACCTCTACAAGAAAAAAAAATCATTAAACTTTAATAGTTACAATGCGACATTGACTCACGGCCGAACTGATCTTTTTGTTTCGCTTCCAATGTCTGTATCCACTTGGGACCCAGATGACGCGCCCCGCTGAAGGTTTCCGAGCCAAACCAAGTTGTGCGCATCTCCTTGACAGTATTCATGCAATACCACATCAGTTCTCTAGCAGTGGAGGATAGTTTAGCCATGTCTCGGATGTGCCGTTTACCTAGCAGTGGGGCGTCGACGACGATGGGATGCAATGATGTCGCAATGGTTTCTTGTACCCTAGCGGCAGAGTAAGCAGTGAAAGTGGGCCTTGTTTGATCTTTAATCAGTGAGGTGACGAAGGAATTTGACCCCAAGGCAATGCTTCCAAGGGGAAAGGTCCCATCGAGATAGTAATACATGTCACCACAACTATCAGCAAGGACTAACAAACTGTTGACATTGAGTCCGTCCACTCCTTTTGAACTTTCAAGAGGGTCAGCAGATTTTCTAGTTAGTGGAGCACTAATTGAAGCTGAAAGAGGATCCGAAGGAAGTGTCGGCCATTCGTCGATTACGGAAGGAGATACTTCCTTGCTATTAGATCTTGTCTGTGTACCTTGAAAGGCGAAGAGGTCGGTTGCTCTGTGGTTCAACAATGAGGTTACATAATCTTTGCAGCAAGAAACTGACGTTGATCGCTGGGAATCATCTTGAAGCGCGTCAAGGAGGGGTAAGGTTCGGAGGATAGCATGTGTTGTACCCGCCTATGTATTGATTGATTCATGTTATGGAACAATCTGTCCATTAAGTGAAACGCACGATAATGTCATTTCTTCGCAAGATATCTGGGATCGAGTTGGTTTTTGCGGGCTGAACGTCGCGAAACCACCACACGCCAATCATCTTGCGGGGCTGAGAATTGAAGGCTTGATGGAGAGGTAAGGTGAACTGTATTGTGCCATCTCGTAGGGAATGGAGAGTAACGATAGGAGGATTGTGCACGGCAACTATTGACTGGCCTGACTTGAGAATGAGCTTGAGCGCTAAAAAAAAATTGTGTAACATACCGTCTGGACTCCATGCAATATCGACTATGTCTATGGCAGTACTTTCATCACTAACACCACCATCAACTTCCCAAACTTTAGAACCATGGCTATAATTCCAGAGACCTAGTCTATCTCGCCCGCCAAGTCGTGATATGAGCACAATCAAGTCTTTATCTGGACAACATGCGGATGCCAATAGCCGTGTCGAAGGGGGGATCTGCAAGACGCCTAGGGCAGAGAATGAGCTTGTAGCATCCATGGCCGGAGATACATCAATCACGTGCCTCCTACTCGACGCGTTTTTGTAAAACGAGCTGAGATCCCGTGCCTTCGGCACGGATCTTTCATCTCGTTGGGGGCTTCGCCCCCAAACCCCCCCATAACTCAGTCTCCGCCATAACCTCACTTCGTTCGGTTATGGCTCCACATATGTATAGCAGACTCAGTCTCCACCATAACCTCACTTCGTTCGGTTATGGCTCCACATATGTATAGAAAACTCAGTCTCCACCATAACCTCACTTCGTTCGGTTATGGCTCCACATATGTATAGAAAACTCAGTCTCTAAGTTA
>JAGGAV010008017.1:0-21231 GCA_017657295.1 Termitomyces sp. DKA64 | reverse complement strand
GCCCAGGATCAGTGGCAGCTCATGGAGATTTGATGGGAGCTATGTCACATGCACCTGACTCACTGCCCTGCCCCCATCTCCACTTTCCAGTATGCCACCCCTATTCCCCTGGCACCTGTCTCCACTCCAGCTAGCTCCACCACATGACCCTTACCTCTGGGCATCCCCATGGACATTGACACTAGTCTAAGAATCAATGAACTAATACTATCTATCTTCTGATCAGATGAGCACCTATCTAATCAGGCCTAATTCAGAAAGCATGATGGCCTGATTTCACCTAATTCGGATTTGAGACTGATCAGGCATCCAGGGAATTTTCCGACCATAGCAATCCAGTCCGCCGAACTGCGACCGATGAGAAGTACGACAATAATAGACTACTGTGTCTTTAAGGAACAATACTCAGCCTTGTAGAGTCTAGCCCTTGTCTCGCTCTCTCGCCCACATGTCCTCCTTAGATCACCAGCTCCTCCTTAACAATATTGCTGAACTGACAATATAAAACTGTCGGTACTCTCGTTTTATCAACATCTTGATATGTTTCTCAGGGATTTCACTGCCATTGTTCATTTATGCCATCGTGAAACTCAGGTACAAAAGATGTCGAGTGAATTCGGTGTCGTTCTGAATTTCCTACAGGTGACGCGGACTCAGTGCGCTCTGAAGCCGAGCAGTACTCGGTGTCTGCGTCACAAATATGGCCTTGCTTGTTCTCACCTTCGGAGTCACTGTTACGATGACTCTATATAAACTGGGCCATCCTACCGTTGAACCTTCGTTTTTTATTTTGACGACAATCCAGCTCTTGACAATGCAACTAGTAGTACGTGCGTTTCTACTTGAAGTCCACGATCTTCCATGTCCATAGCCTCTGATCAGTGATGCGATTGTCATTTGGAGAGCAGTGGCCTTGTACACTGAGCGAGATGGATGCCCATTTTTCCTTGCGGTTTCTTCCTTGGCACGATAGGTAATCAATATTATTAGCTACTCTATTCTGCAATTTATCGACCCTCGATGGATAGGGATCTCTTCGTGAATATTGCTCAGGACATAACATTCTTGTTTTCCTTGCATGGGCCATTGATCGACTTGGACACAGCACTCAATCTTTTTTCTTTACGGTACTTTCTTCCATGCTCTACGGTTACGAACGCCGGGGCTACCTTTTGTATATGGTTCAAGCTATGGTGCGCATGAACTTGATCTAGACTCATGAATAATTTGAACCGCAGACAGGTCGTATCGTAAACAAGTAAAGGGTTTCGGTCTACAAGCAAAGCAATCGTTAGCGGAGCGGATTTTGGTGCTACTTGTGGAGTCTGGTGTCTTCTGCTGTGCACTTCAGGTATGCTTTTAACGACAACCTCCATACATTACAGAGTCGCATCGCATCATCACACCACCAACAGCTTGTAAACGTATTTGTTAAATACTTTCGAGGTGGCGTCGACATGGCTTCTTCGATTGACTTTCCTATCTATTTTGTCTTCTCAGTGAGTTATGATATACCTTTTTGAGGAGCTAGAGTCAGGCTAACCACTTCATCTAGGCAATGTACCCATCAATGGTAGTAGTGTTTGTCGACAAAAGGAACTCTGTCATGGAGGTTTTCATTGCTTCCATGGCTCAGCAACCTCTCAGTGATTCTAGCTTTCACGAAAGGCGCCCTGCCACCTTCGGTCACCTTTCTTTCGTGTCTCTTGGCTCGCAAGAAACTGCGCACAGTGGTGAAGAATCGCTGACCAGTGATCCTCTCCTTCCTCGTCATATCTCTACTCGCGATAGTAATGCATGATGTTAATACTGTATAGAACCGAATTATTTCGAGAGAAAACCACCTCACAATCACCCTTATGCCCACGACGCATCGACAGTCTGAAAAAGGAGGTCGTGAAGTATATTCACAGTCGATGATACATTTAAAGCGCTTGGTTATCCCGATGATACATTTAAAGCGCTTGGTTATCCAAAATCCCAAAAGAAATCGGCCTACATAAGGTCTTCTACGAGTTTTAGGCAGCCACTGGCCCTTAACTGGTCTTCAGACGACCCGTTTTCAACATACCAGTGTAAGCTAACCCAGACCCGCCTCTCTCCCCGCAACCATTCCTTTCCTAAGTCTAGAAAAGAGCCTACACTGAGTCAAATTATCAACAGCAACAGAGTACAATCCTACATGAAGAGGTGAACCTGTGCAGGAAATGCAGCGCGTATTTTTGTTGATTTGACGCTACACAAAGGGAAATAACGTCACACACTGCCGACAGAATACCTGGATGATCAGCGATGGTTTTATGACTTGCAACTGCGACATGAGACTAAGTCGAATGGTTAACAGTTAAGCACATCACGCAAACATACCCGACTTGACAAGATTTCGCAGACACCTCAATGTTTGCGCCCTGATCGCAGGTGTAGTCGACCCTTGGACTAGGCATGTAGAAAGCCTGGGAATCAGCTCCGAATGAGCGAGGAGTGCAGTGAGGCCCTTTTCTGCGAAATCAGGTGGGTTTATCAACCAGATCAGCGAACGAGGATGAAAAGAGAATTGACAACCTGACCTGGATCAACTGACAGGTTTCCAATACACAGCAGTGCCTGTTCCTTTGTTATATCATCTGTCTCCAATCGTAGAGCATACAGAAGCCCATCAATTGCGACCGGTGTGGAAAGTATCATGGACCTTCCCGGGTCTTTAGACTGGTGAGAACTCTGCGATAACACATTCTCATGCATATATACCTTTGAGTGAAAGATTCGTGAGACATCCGAGGACATTTTTGGCTATGATCGGGGATAATGTTGGGGAGAGGAGGCGACCGAGTGGAAGAATAACGCCATTCGCTTCTGCTAAAAGGTTGTGATTGGCATCTATTGGTAGCGTTGAAAATATCTGTCAATTTTTCCCAGGGGATAAAAATGATACCTTCCGTCGACAAGTTGTAAAGACAACGAGTGGCATTCTCCTGCACTGACGGTGGATTGGAAAGGGGCAAATGCGAAGACAATGCCGGCATAATTTCAGGCTGTGCCGTGATTATACTTCTGCCGATTCCTATATCATCCGTAAGAAAGGATGTAATGGAGCCAAGATGAACGTGGACATGGACGAACCATGGCACGCAAGATTCGCAAGTAACCCCAAAAGCAGGTAACTCTCCTTTTCCAGACAGTCAGGCTTTAAAAGACGTTCAACGACAGCCGGTACAAGACTAGCCTCCCCAAGGATGTCAGATACACCTTCGGCTACGACGTTTGTCAGTCAGAGTCTCTATGAATACCGGACATGTAGAAAGACTTACTTTTCAAAGAGTGGTCATAGAGGAAGACGAGCGTACCTTCGATGGGAGTAGTATTATTGGAGCCGGACCCTGCAGACGTCCTGGGAAGGGAGAGCAGCTTATTTACATGGCCACTGAAGTCCAACTCATTTCTTGGTGGTGGAGCCTTCTCAGCTGTCGAGGTAAACCTCAGCGAGGACTTGCGGCGGAAGATAGAAAAAAGCATACTCTGATAGAGGCTGGGGCTCACGCTGGCGTCCTTTGACCTTGTTGATTTGGAAAATCCAAGGATTTTATTATTAACGAGCCCCTTGAGGAAGGAAGCTTTACCGTCCGGATCAGTCCCGGTGCTGAGCGAGAACTTGCGCCTTGGTGGGGAGATGGGAGATTCCTCTGTGAGAGTGTCAGATCTGGCTTTCGGAAGACCATTACAAGAAGAAGCTTACCTCGCGGATAGCTGTCCTTTACGTCCGATGGTGAGAGCGTCGCATGACTCCGCGGCATTGACGTGTCCTCAAAAGTCAAACGCTTCTCTTTTTGTTCGTTATCGTCTATGATAGGGATGTCTGAGGTTCCCATAGTGCACTCGACAAAAATGGTCACCTTCTCGTCCCACCAATTTAGCCAACACTCTCCTAATCTCTACAAAATCTGGCCGCTCAGAAGGATTTGTCCTCCAACATTTTCCCACCAGCGCCCATATCTTATCATCCATTTGATAGGGGCGCTTGGGGCGCTCACCCATTGCAACAACATTACGGAACTGAGCCATATTCACGATGGCCTTGAATGGCACGGCTCCATTGGTATAGAACTCCCAAGCCAAGAGCGCGAAGCTGTAGATGTCCGCGGGCTTGTTTAGAGTTTTGCCCATGAGAAGCTCCGGCGCCATCCAACGGACTGTACCCCCAACTCTATCGGTGGACGTCCGGGTAATGCGCATGGATGATGACACTTGGTCTTGAATTTGAGACAAACCAAAGTCGGCGATGAGAGCTTCTCCAGTATCACTGATGAGAATGTTTGACTGAGTAGATTACAAGATATGCGGGGATGGCCATCCCGAGAAAAAGCTCACAGCTTTGAGATCCGCATGAATAATGCCTTGGTCATGTAGATAGACCATACCAGTGGAGACATCGTGCAGCTAGAGGCAATTTATCCGACTTTGAAGAAAAAACAAAATCAAAGACCAAGTACCAGATGGAGACGACTGACGTTAGGATTTCTTCGAACATACTTGAGAGCATTACCGGATGGGCAGAATACGCTGACAATGAAAGGCTGCTGAAATGTCAAAAAGGGTTACAGATTGCCCGGGAGGTTACCTTCGTAGATTCCAGGCAGGCACCGTAGAAAGGAAGTATGTTCGGGTGTGAGAGGCGCGACCTATGACGAGGGTCAAGCACGCGAACCCAGAATATTCGCTATTTGTTACCATATCTGAACTTCACGTCGGATAGACTACGTCAATGTCGTCAGAGATACGGGAGTCTTCATTGACATACGGCTTACATCCATAGCCATCGAGTCCGTAATTGGTAGACTGAGCTCTTTCACAGCAACAATCTAGAAACGTTGGTTTACTTACACTGCATGTCCACTGTGAAGGAACATACCTTGTTGTGCCATTCTCCTTCAACGACGCGCCCGAAAGTGCCACGACCAGTCAGGCAAGTATCTTTTACATCGAAGTCCACCTCAATACTCGTCAGTGACCATGGGGGTATCTCAAAATCTGGTGGTCGACCAGAGATGCGCTGTAAAGCAGCGACGGCTTTACGTAAGAATGGAGTGATGTCTGGTATCTTGTCATCATCCGAATCGGCCACAGGAGTTCGAAGCCGCTGTCGAACAAGGCATAACACAGTTCAAGGAGAGAAGCCGGATGGACAAGTGAGAAAGTACCTTGGTAAAAGCCGTTGCAAGCTCCTTAAGTTGATATGGTTTGCCTCGATTGTTAGCCTGAAGAGTGCAAACAATATTGGACTCCGCAGTATCGGCTAGGCTATCAAGGCGCTGCAAAAGCTTCTCACAATCTCGCTTTCGAGCCCTATTTAGGTCATTCTGCAGACCAGACCTAGCCAACTGTAGGGACAGGGTTCAACAGAAGTCCAACCTTCGGAAAGTGTGAAATTACCCTGAAGTTTTTGTTTGCGTAGGCACGAATAAGGGCAAGCTCTGCAAGTGCAAGAGACTCAAAAGTCTCTCTCAGATTCAGAACTGACCATGCAAGGGATCGATTTGCGAGCCAAGCTAGACAATTTCTTCCAGCAGGACATCTAAAAATGACGTCAATTCTCAGTAGAAATATCCATGTCAGAATAATTTGTTGAACCTTTTTGGGGGTTCAATATCTGATTTGGAGGGTTCGTGAGGGATAATAGTGTGCCAATACTGGAAGAGTGTTCTACACCGATATTTTCCGAACCTAACATGAAGTGGACGTTGTGCGCAAAAGGCATGTAAGCAGATTGCGTCCGAAGAGGACTGTTCAAGTCCGGGAGACATCAGAAAGAGATAAAGATGGACGCGGAGAAACTACAATTCAGAAGCTTATCGTGTCCTCATAAGTAGTAGCTAAGTAGCGATGGCTCAGAGTCATATGTAAGTACAATGCAACGAAGCAAGCTGTATCGGAGATCGGCGAAATTTGAACTACAGCCGAGATGACAGGCTTCTCCCGTGCAGCGTGCTACATAATGATGGCAATAATTACTTAGACGAGAACAATTAATCTTTACCTCGTCGGGCTTCTGAAGGGCGGAGACGGGTCCTCGCACGACAGCGACTATGTACGATGAAATGCATACCGTACGCTCAAAGTTTGGAGGATTTCAAGATCGTCAACTTGTCCTCTCTCACTTAGACTCTGCGACAGTTCTATCTTTGTCGTTGATTCAATTCTTGGAGATGAGAAACGTATAGGCGTTTGCGGAGGACAAAAACCTAGTCATGTGGGTTAAATCAGACGGCGTTCGGACTTCAATGTTTCAATGAGATCTAAGAACCGGGCCACTGATATCCATTCACACGGCACGAGCTTCGACCCGGTCGCCTTACTCGTGAACGGATACATAAAACAATGAACAAGCATGCGTACGCGATCCTGGATGCAGCAGAAGCGTGGAATTGGCCTGCGCCCCCATGCATGGATACCTCAGGAGCGGACGCGAACAAAACGTCTGAATTCAAGACAGTATGTCGAAGGCTTCTGCTTTGCTTGATCGCGGAATCACATAGACTTGGCGGAAGTCTTCTGGAAAGGTTTTGGGGGGAGCTAGAAAAAAGTCATCCACAATTTCTGGAGAATGGTAGGTGTCAACTGTTTTATTTCACTTACTTACACCGTGAAATGTTTTAGTACAAGAACTCAAACACACGCCTTACGCTTCACATGACGACACTGTGCAGACCTTTTATGAAAATGTTGATTGGAGACTCGTCGATTTCAACCCTGTATTCGAGCTAGCAGCAGATTTGTTCACTCACATTGGTCTCGCCTGTGCGTTGTTTATTCGTGACGATGTGTCAATCTGCTGAACTTGAAGAGTTAGTTATGAACTACGACGATGATCGTTTTTGGGGTTTGGTCTCACCTATGTCAACACTTTCCCCGAATACGCCAAGACAAAGGTCCTCCGCGAACCACAGTGAAGTTTTGAAGGTCTCGGTATGCCGTCGTTTCAAAGCATCCACAGGCTTCTTATGTATGCCTTTGAAAGGCCTTGAAAAGAGATGGGACATCATGCCCGTTTTCTGAAGTGCCTTACTACGGACTCGGCAGGATTGATCCAAAACTTACCTATATGATTCCATGCTCAGTCAAATCCAAAGTAAGGGCTTCTTACTGCCTATTCAACTACCATATTAAGCACTCGTTAGGATGAAACACTGAGCTATATCTCCGTAATTGCCGGGAATGTGGCAATGGAAAGCGTGCTGCAGTATTCAAACACAATTGATAATGTCTTCATTGTCGAGGCAAACGTTGCTGCTTCTCACCGCCGAAATTGTTGGGGGTTAGAAGCATGTGAAAGTCCTGACGACGTCAATCACGTAACTGTGCGTAGTAAAC
The DNA here is from genome assembly GCA_017657295.1 of Termitomyces sp. DKA64. Lineage (NCBI taxonomy): Eukaryota > Fungi > Basidiomycota > Agaricomycetes > Agaricales > Lyophyllaceae > Termitomyces > Termitomyces sp. DKA64. The sequence goes on along the minus strand of JAGGAV010008017.1, from coordinate 13,866 downwards.
GAATTCTACTTGATTGGACTTCATTTTGAACATTGCTTTGTCAACTATAGTACTACTTCAAGACCTTTGAAAGTGAAAACACGCATAGAGCAGGATCTGTCCTTCTTCGGGATGGGGATGAAATTATTTTTGGCCAGGGGCCTGAGGGTGCGCAATACCGGAACGGACCACATCCCATACTCTGCAACCTGCGCCTCGCTGTCAGCCGTGCGATTTACACCAGCGGTGCCGCGGAATTCATTAGCCAGCTCATGCACGACGCGGATGATTTCGACTGCCATCACATCACGACCACAGACCATCACTTCCATGAAGTTCTCAGTGCCAAGTTGTTAATTTGTGGCCGTGCCCAGATGGTTTAGCTCGCAGTCTTCCCCGAAGTCCGATATCACGATCAATTCGAAATGCACCAGTTCATCCCATATCTCGATCTCATTCTCGGCCTCCACCAATCATCCCGTCTCCGCTTCGGACTCTGAGGCTACTTGTCTCAGCTCCATGTATGTCTGTTTTCGTTGTTGAAAAATGCAAAAACAACGCTTTTCGAAATGAAAGTTCGAGCGCTACATCTGATGCGCGGCGCGCTTCGATGCAAGGATGTATATTCAACGATTCTGGCTCGTACCCCACATCTATCACGTTACCCCTACGTCCTTTACTACGGGACCGAAGCATCTCACCTTTTCGTACGATATTTGATCCCAGTCCATGAGTTGTATGCGCTAAACCTAAATTAGGAGTGAAGTCCCGATGGGGTAGGCTTGAGAAGTCACGAAAGCTCGTTATTCCGACGTCACCTTGCGGGTTGGAATCCTAGATGCTGTACAGCTGTGACATGCACGTCTCATAAAAGAACCCCAGAAGCTTCATGTACTGGACCGTCGTTCTTTTGGGCTGGGCTTTTTGCTTTCATGTTATCGGCGGAGATATTTAGCGATGATAGCGTTGGCGCATCGAGAGGAGTCAAGGAATAACTATTGATGTCACCGTCGACGAGGCGTGCCAGATTGGATTGGTGTCCGCTGTGCTCATTATCTTCATTTGATGGCCGTACTGTGTGAGTAACCCAAGTGGCTATCAAGATATTTGACTGACCACTCTAGCAAGTGTCTTCGCCACACCAAGCACTATCCTGCCTAAATCTTAGTGGCACTGTTGGATCATCTTTGTCCTTCTCATGAGGTAAATCACGTTTTTCTGAAACAACGCAATATATGGGCTATTGGTGCTATCATCGTCGCTGCTGGCATGCATGTGTACATTGTCTGGGGAACTGTGAGTATCTCATTCCCAGAGATATTAACATTATGTTTATGCGTTACGGATGAAGACATCAGAACGGCGGCGCAGAAAAAAACGACCTTGAAGATCTATTTTGAAAGCCCAAGTTCCTCATCATATCAAACGATGGTTAAAGCAAGGCAGACCTTTCTTATATATTAGCTTGGGCAGCCGGGAGAACTCGTGTTCGGTGAATATAATATACCACTACATATCAATTGTCGAGTCTCGCCGTTGGACATTGGTTACGGTTGCATAACGTTTGCGCTCCTGGTCTGCGACTATAGAACTTCCTCGTAATTGTAAACCATTTTCAATTATCGTTACCGGCGAGTTGTTGCCCTCGGTTGGGATATGAAGATTGACAAGCCACACAACTTTTCTTGTGCGAATAGGGTACCATTGCGAGCGACTCATCATTCTACTCGAGCTTGTATGATGTAAGCCTTTCTTCATTGCCCATGAGATCCTAAATTGATGCTGTCCACTTCACCTGGTCATACACCTTACAATTACAGTGGTTGCCGTGTTGTACCTCCTTGCCAACAGGCACTTAGCGTCTCCGAAGAAGAAATTACGTCTCCCAGGCGCTCTTGTGGTGAGCGAGCTCTTTGCGCCATCGTGGTCTTATCGACTTCAGGCAAGATAATGGCTATTCTAAAAACTTTCCCCCCTTGGTTTATTACTTCATCGACGTTTTTTCGCCAGATACCTTCTCAGGGCCGTGTAAACCAGGAGCGGTGACATCTTTCCCTTTGGTAACTTCTGAGAGTCTAATCACCCATTCAATGCTCATTGGCTGATCTGGTTCTCCATATGTCCATAACAATTCAAACTAATTCTTTAAACTCTAAATGCTTCTCAGAATGTCTGACTCACCATAATTTTTGCGCTGCCTCCCGGCGATGCCTACAACTTTGTCATTAACGTCGCAAGTCCATCACAATTGTACTTATGACCTCGTATGATCTCATGATATCAGTTTACCAGATTCCATACTGCCACTTTGGAACCCTTGATTTTGGCGTCTGGCCACGCTCCGAGGGTCGGGAGCCATGCTCTGCTCGTGACTGCTTCCTTTGGTGTTGGAAATACCCGTTATACCTCTTACGACACCTCCTGGAAGGAAGCCTTACGTTTCATTGCCTTCCTGGATACATGCTGTTGCAGGATGGGCTGTCTTTGTGCTGGAGTTTTTTGTTGCTCAGATCTTCGGCCAAGGTCGCGCGCCGAGGAGCGGGCAAGAATCGAGCCGTCATACCTCCGAGTCACTGGTAATCAACTAGATCGCTGACTATTCATTACATACAATCCGTTCTTACCGAGCACATGCTTTGGATCTGGGAAAAATATTGGGCAGACCAATTACCATACACCCTTTGTCGTCGAGCCGGTGAGCCGGGCCTTGCGAATTAACAATGTGTCCTATAGGGTGTGGAAGAATGGTAGTGGAGCCAGCAAGGTGCTTAAGTAGGACAAGGGCAGATATTCTCTCGATGCCTAAATGCCACGGTTTTCGCAAGTTTTTTGGGTCCTCGCTGCGTTCTCTGAAGTATTTGGACATCAAGTCCCACTACGTAGTTTCAAGAGATCCACAGACTGGGATCTGAACACCCCTCCGAATGAGAATAGCACCAGCCATCTGTTATATGATACGGTGAATTCGTTACTGCAACATTGGCCAAATACACGATACCGTAACGGTGAGTAAGCCCCTCATTCTCATTCATTGGCTGAAGATGTATCTGCCTAGGGCATACTATCGTACCCGGAACGATACCCTTAGGAACATTGCTTTACCATGGAACACACTCGTCAGAGGTTCCTGCTGTTCCCGAGTGGCTCGCGACAGACCCAGAGCATTCGTACTTTTTCTGCTGGAGCACATATGAGGAGTGTTGGCATCATACCTATGTAGCGACGCGGCCTCTTAAAGTCCTCTACTTCGATGGAAGCAGTGCTGCCAAGATGTTAGGAGGGACGATGGATGCCCAGGACATTATCGCATGATGCGCAACTAAGCCCGAATGGACGTTTCTGGAGTACAAGAGGATACGAGATCTATGTGCCTGGGGAAAGCAATTTGGACTAGACGGCTTTGTCCGGTACGCGACTCGACACTAATGACAACCTGATTTTCTTACGGAGGATACAATAGGATGTCAGCGGACTTTGAAATTATGTCTTGCGACTTCAAAAACGGCCTGCAACCCGTGTCGAAACTCAATATAGTGGGTCACTTTCCAAACATTACCGGCCGAATCAATAGTGCCGTCGTCATGGCTGGGTCATGGCATAATCGCTACCCGGGTGATCCCCGGATACAACTTGACCTATCTCGCCTGATATCTTTCTATGATACAGAGCTCGTCCCAAGCCTGATATCATCACGTTTTAATAAAATGCGGTTTATACATCGTCTTGAGGAAATCTCCTCGGATGATGTCAAGGCCGTCATGTTGGCTATTGAGGGTGTACTTGTGAGCCCGATTGAAAGCAGCGGGATAGATTGGAAGGGGTTGTTCCGAATCATCACTCTTCGGTATGCCGACCACTTAGAGATCTTACGCCACCACCTCAACTCCACAGAGACCAATATGAAAAGACGTACCCCATTAGAGAGTGCAGGCCTTCTCATACAAGAGCTGCGGACCATGTTAACACCTTACATCCTTCGCAGTGCAGTTCCTCCGCCCTCTGGTTCTAGCGGTAATTCCTGGGCCTCGCCTATATTCCAGCTGTGCACAACGACACATATCGACTTCATCACAGCAATGCCCTCTCTTTTGACCTCTTCTGAACATCTTCTCCTGAATGCTATCCGTAGTACAAACCGAGAAATTTGTCGTGTGACTGTCAAAATCTGGGCAGAGGCTGTCGTACAAGGGCTTGATCCCGCTTTGAAGCCCCCTTACATCACATCAAATGGCGATGAAGACAAATTGAATACTATATTAGATGGCTGGCGAGCAGATATCAAAGGACTTATGGAGTGGTTGGATTGGAGTATCTGGGTCAAATGCAGGCCGGCTTGTGATTTCGAGGTATGTACTGTCTTCAATGACCTGGCCAAGGAACCCAACATGTCAACGTTACAGGAAATGTGTTATCTACCGGTATGGCCCTACTTCCGCCCGCCCAGAATTGAGGATTCCAAACGTCAGGGGTTGCCTTCGCCTATATATGACGATGAGATCTATCCCCAACCTCGATGCGTGCGACGAGTCGCCCCCTATGAAATAGACCTTTGAAGTTACCATAGTCCTATGAGAATACATTGCAGAATTTGTGTAGAATATCAGACATCCAATATCTATCAGCTTTGTCCATATGGAAGCGCCTGCATAAGATGTGATCAAGATGTAGCAATTGCCAGTCACTTGCTGTACAACCAGTAGTTAGGTGTGTGTGTATCTTGCTCCGGCAACTTAAAAAATGCGCTGAAGAAAGTATTTCAATATTACTGACTTGGCCTGTAAGGACCTCGAAACTAGGTGTAAACTAGCCAGTTTAGTGTGATGGGCTCGCCCCCATAGAGATCAAATCACATCAAAAAAGAAACTAATTAACATGGGTCCGAGTCTAGCGCCATTCCCGTTAGACAAGATCAATTCTCCAAGTTCTTATACACTCACCCAGGCCGAATGATGTTTGACATGAAGACAGAACGAAGGTAGCAAACGTGGTAGGAACGACTGACCTCTGCCTATTGAATCCGAATCCTCATATCTCGTACCCAAAGGGAAGTCCTGGAAGGCGTTCGCCGTTTAAACAGGAAGACTCGTACCCCAGTCCGGAGTATAAAAAGTTGTAAGAATGCATGTCTTGAAAGGAGGTTAATTAGACAAGTCTTCTATCTAGATCTATACTTTTAGTATCTTAGAGGCAGAGAAGATACATACAGATGAAGATTTAGAGATGCAAGAAAATCGGCAGCTCATCAGTGGAGCGTCGTCATCTCATCGAGGCCCTCATTACCCTGTACAACCCCTTAGTGGCCTTTCTCCAGAACTTAAGGGGGTCGCAGTTGTGCGTAAGATGTTCGTTCATGTATTTCGTTTCGTCTTGATGTCATTCTTACCTGGGCGTGTCCCATCCGTTGCTCGACAATGGTCTATCTTTTTTCTCCTAGAGCTACTCGGAGTTTGTCGCAGATCTCTTTTTTGAGTAAGTTTTTTCTGAATTAGTCAGGCAGAAATTTTGTGAATTTTGGAGAAGAATTTCAAGCATTCAAGGCACTGAGAAAGGCCATTCAAGAGCATTCCAGCCTTTATTTGAGTCTGACAGTTTTAGACATAAGTTTATGTATAGAAGTGGTACACGTATCATAGAGCATGATAGCTCAGGAAATTGTATCAACATTGGTATGACCCACTCATGCCTCCCTTGCATTCCAGACAAAACAGAGACAAGGGAAGCTCTCACCCATAGGGCATGGGGAAAACAATGCATTCACAACATTGACATTTTGTCAAGTGACATCATTCCTTTGATTGAAGGAAACAAGAAAATTGGTGCATCAACCATTGATGCTGTAAATGCAAAGCTTCAATAACTTGCGGAAGTCAAAGGTTGTTCGCACTGGGCTGTTCTGTCAGCATGGCTTGGACCACTTGTGGAGGGGAAGGAAAATAGGTCGGCACCGTCCTTGAACATGTGCAGGAGACTGTGAGTTGCTTTACAATAATCCATGACTCGAGAAAACTGACTAAGAAAGCATCTAGTGTACCGGTGGGGTACTAGAATCAATGTTGTTCAGCATCATAAAGGTGGCACTCTTGTGCAAGGAAAAAAATTGAAATTACTGAGACTTTCCTTTTTTGGATATATGTTATCTGTTTATAGGGGATCGGAGGCCTTCAAGATTGGGGATTTGAGGCCAAATTTCGGGAAAATTCTGGACAAGAGTTGGCAGGAGCTTCCCAGGGCCTGGCACGGCGCGGAGCTCTCATGCGATCTGGGCAACCAAAAAATCAATCCTTGAACTCATGCTTCATCCGAGAGAGCGGAGTTATCATAGGTTTGATGCTAGTATCATGAACATGTATACAGCCGCCAATACAAAATTACAATATGGGCAGGACCCAATGTTTCTGCACATCGACGGGATGCGGGCATCTTGACACGAACAGTCGTACTGCGTCACATCTCCGTCGTGACGGGAATCACAAATCTACCTATTTTAGACATACCCCTGCCAGAAAACCTACATTATTCTGGGAAAATTTGGACTGAAAGTTCTCTTACAATACAGCACTCAAATGGGATATGGAATGGCAAATTTTGATCATCCTCCCTAGGTTGATTTTTGTTCCATGTTTTTGGTTCCATGGACATCCATGGACATACAATCTGAGTTGGTTATTGATTGAACATATATATCACAGTGCAAAAAATATTCGACAGAAAATTGGAGGAATGCAATATTACCGTGGCCGCTCCATATCTAGTTGATGTTTCATGTCAAGGTCACCGATAGTATGAGGCCGCTATCCTAGCTGTGGCAAGATGAGTGGTATTCTACATGCGAATGGCATGAAGGTATGCACATAATCAATATGGCACGCCAGTTGAGACAGACGATGAAAGTAGTGGTAGACGAGTTCCGAACGGTATACATATGTATGTCAAGACGGGGACAGTTGAGCCAGCAAGCTGTTGCATCGAGGAAGAGATGACGAGAATGTAAGAAATTAAAAAAGTGAAGGTATCGCAGATTTTTCAGAACACGCGAGCATGATACGATTTCACGAATCGGTCGTGGAATGAGCGAGCATGGTGGAGGGAACGTTTATCTTGTTGAACCTTTTGCTCCCTCAGACGCTTGTGTCTGAACTTCCCCGTCGCGCAAGCAGGCTGAGCGTTAGAAACAGATTCCACTGGGAAGAAATTTCCAGCTGGCGTGGATGAAGCACCGACGAAGGTGGTAGTGGTCGGAGTGTGGTTGACCGAGTCATCAGAGACGGGCGTAGCATAGTCAGATCCCGATCCAGACGAAGGGGAAGTGGGTGAAGTGCTAGAAGTGGTGGAGTATGCGGGCGTGGTGCTCTGATCGACAACATCCATCTCCTCATCATCTCCCTCCTCACATACGACCTCGTCATCACCGAAAGATGGAATAGGACTTGGTTGAGCTATGACAGAGGTTATACTGAGGGCGGAATGTAGCACGGAAGCAGGGGGCAGCAGTATCGAAGGCACAGGAGGTGCTGTGACGGTCGCAATCAATGTGGATGACGCGGGTGTGCCGGACGAAGGTGTCGGACCTGCAGATGAGCCGGGCAAGACGACAACCGAGGACTGAGAGATAGCAGTGCTCGAGACACTCTTCGTAGAGAACGCCGACGATGCGTGTATCGACGACGCGGTGGCGGGTCCAGATGCAGGGGGAACGATGACAGTGCCAACCTGGGCAGGGCTATCTCCAGTGTATACGTAGATGGGGAAAAGAAGGGCTGGAGTATTCGGATCAGTATACATCGAAGCCTGGACACCCTCCTCCTGAACCGGATTGTTGCCTGGGAGTTTATTTAAAGTTCCCGTGGCTACGAAAAACGTGAAATTCATTTTGACAGTCAGGTCATGGTGGTTCTAGCGTACTTTGTTCATCAATAGCTTTCGTAATTCGGCATGTCTGTCCATGGTCCATGTGGAAGATCCCCTGGTCAACACAACAAGTAGGCTGCCCACAAATTATTTGATAAACAGAAACAAAGGGGAAAATCAAGACTTACATCGCCATAAGGATTGCAATGGCAATTGTCTACAGCCCTCTGCAGAACACCGCTGTCCCAGCCGTTGAGGAAATCTATGTATCTGGTGAGGAGGTCGAAAAAAGTCAGGCGACGCAACATACCGGCATGGTATCCATACCCAGTGGGATCCCCATAAGAGTACCTGAACATACTGTCAGTCCCTTATATTGAAACCGACAGAGGGTAGGTACACAAAAGGCTGTGTTGAGTTCATGGCCTGAGAACGGACACTATCAAAATTGTTGGCAGCCCAATAAACCTGTTCAAAATGAAGATTAGAATGGGAAGGAGGCGTAGAAGATATGATTTGACCTCGATGAAAACACGGGGAAGAGTGACCGGGAATTTGGGATCACTGCAAGTACCAGAGTCAGGTCCGCCAGAAGGAAATGCAACATGAGATTTATGGTCGGGTGAATCAATATTCTAATCAATATTACTGTCATCACTGGGGGAATGAGCGAGGTCAATCAACAAACCTTGCCATCCCAACAACTCGGAAAGTTCTGTCGTCGGAGTTAGGATGGTCCTGATAATACAGACATACAAGGTGTATACGTACAATCTGAGCACGGATACCCGAAGGGCAGCTATTCGGAGGTAGAGAATTCCAGCGGGTAGAGGCCCCATTGAAATCTAAGCATAGGAAAGTGACGGCTTGTTGAGCATAGCTCTTAGGATCGTATGTGCGTAGGGTAGGGTCCCCTGGATATGATGAGGTCAAGTTGAATCACTGAAAGTTGACTGATCTCACCAGTAAGCATACGAAACTATCAACAAAAGATCAGTATGCTTCGGAAATGGAGAGGTGCATATCACGTACATCATCCGGAAATGCGGTAGTAGTTCCAGGAGTGTCACTGAACAAATAATCTGATAAAATGTAGATTAAAAATCGGAAGTAAATGATAAATCATACATCTAAAATGCATAAAATTAATAAATCGGAAAGTTTCGCAAAAGTGAAACCAACATTACTGCTCCGCCATCCATACTCGTGAAGCTGCCATTGGCCCATCTGTAAGAAGTTATTGAGACTCTGGCACACTCCTCAGTCTTCGGACATACTGGAAGTAAAGGTGCTGAAGAACGGAAAGTGATTAGTCATCTGATCATAGGATGCATGGTTTACAGACAGGAAACCAGTAGTTCGACTTGTCTTCTGGAATTGGGATAGACGTACACTCGCTCTGCCGGAGAGCATCAGTGTTGGTGTTCATCCTGAAATTGCTCCCGCCGAGGACTAAGCGAATTTTAATCAAGATTGTCGGCTACTGATTTAGAATTTAATCGCAGTACCAGAATGCACATGGCCAGAGACTCTGCCAGGATTGACGATAGGATCGATACGTTCAGTAGTAATGAAATCCTCTACATTGAATGTAGGGTCAACTATCTTCTCGCCACGAAAATTGAGAAAAATGAGAACACCAACCAACTCCTATCAGCCAGTACGCATTAACGCTTGAGAGAACACCAAGGAAAAGGATAAAGGTCTTCATTGCATGTCGCGCCATCGAAAGAGCGTAAAAAGGAACGAAAGTCCCGAGGACGGGGGATATAAGGGAACGGCAAATGAAAAGAGGGTGTTAAGGCTAAGAAGGAATGGCAAAACTTCTTTACAAAGTTTGTCATTATTTGCTGTCCGTGAGTTCGGGTCAGCGATTAGCTCGACAGCAGATATGGAGTATCAAACAGCCACATCCCCTGACAACTGATTTCCAGATTGCGCGGAGTAGAAACTGGTGTCAAGGTTGTTCGAGTCGTCTTGACATGGTCACACAAACAGACATTCACAAGAGCACCAGCTATCACAGTCCTATCAATTTCCATAAGGGCATATCCTTATCTAAATGGAGTTCCTCGTGGTCGAGGTCCACGCACGTCATAAGTAATGAATGGATACTGACAGTAACAGTTCTAGTTATTAAATTGAGAAGTATTGGAGGCAGTCTTCTCAAGGACCCGTGGCTGGCTGGGGCAGGCACACCGCAATCTCAAAGCGCACCCTGCCCTGAAGTTCAGGAAGTGGAAAGCGGAGAAGGGTACACAGCGATGAGGATGCCAAACCACGAGGACTTCGACGTGTGGTGCTTGTGCTTGATCATCAGTTCGAGAAATAGAGTTGAGATTGCGAAGGATTCGAGCATCAATCAAGCAACAAGGGAAGGGGAAGATCGGACAGGCGATAACAACCAACTTCCATGGCTTGTAATTACAGGGCGCGGAGATTGGGAGGCCCGAGAACGTAAATCGCCATAGCACTTACACTTACGATCTACAGCGGCATTGTATCTCGAAAGCTGATGACGATATATATGGCTTGCCATAACCGCAGGTGTTTTAAGGTGGTAAGCGGGTAATAAGAGGTCTGATGGGCCTTGATACTCGTCAAGGATGGTAAAAGCGTGCTTGACCCCTCAAACACGCGGAAGCTCTAGCAACAGGGACCGAAACCCCTGGAAGAAAACTAGGCACGCAAGAGACTGACTTAGAAGAACAAGCATTCTATGACTATACATGCCCTCTTCCTTCCGGAACATCAGCGCCGGAAGGATATTGCAGCAATAGAAGATTACAAAGGATACGCGTGAACTGCGACTGAGATGTAGGCGTTCATCGAACTTAGGCCGGGAATCCCTCGGCATCCCTCCGTACTTTTCCTAGGATGGCAAAAAGATTGCCCTCTTGAGATCAAGATATGTATGGATATTGTGAAGACAGGTATTGTGATGGACCCGGTCTTCCTGAGTCTTTCCCGAGTTCTTGCTACGCCACCACGGCAAGTCAAGTGAATGTGACATTGCCTGCGGATTAGCATTTCCACGGATGCGACCAAGACGGTTGATGGGTCTAAGATCCGCAATGCCGCCGTCTGTGATTGGAGACAAGAATCATAGTTATGAGCTTCATGAGTATTAAAGTAGGCACATTCCAGAAAGAATCCTCGCATTATCTCTATCGAAGATCGTTTGAAGAGGTACAGTACAATATATCATAATGCATAATCTCATGCTGCATAATTCTCATAATGCATAATCTCATGCTGCATAATTCTCATAATGCATAATCTCATGCTGCATAATTCTCATAATGCATAATCTCATGCTGCATGATTCTCATATTGCATTATTCTCATATTGCATAGGACTTTGGGTGGAACCATGATGGGCTCACTGTAAATGGCCTTTCGATGCGATGCATAAATGCATGGCTCCGTGACCCAGATTATGCAGTATGGCGGGGCTATTTTTAGGCGATCTAAGCACGTTGTCTAGACTTTGATCATTCCCGAATGGCGTTGTACGGCCTTGAGCGCCATTTCACATGAATAATGAAGAATCAATTATACAAAAGATCTGATTGATATTGAAATTGTTGAGCTGTCTATCAGGATCTCCCCCCGTAAACAGCCTGGACCTTATGCTTATAAGCCCAAGGGTCCATCTGAGGAAAATGTGCCTAAAACATCTGCGAAGCCTGCAAATAAAATCCCTTGTGATAACCTCACCTGTGACTGGTTGACTGTCTTTGCTTACATCGATGAACATCCCTCTCTGACTCGGGAGAGCATCTGTAATCACTTTGCTTCTAAAGTGGATGGTGCTCTGGTCTTCTCTCGGTCAGCTTTCTCACAGAAACTCCGAAACCGCGAGGAAATAGAAGCACGGATCAATGATAACCCCGATGCATTGTCCTCAAAGCCATGCACACAAGATCAAGGAGTATCAGCAACATGGATAAACGGATTCAGTGGATCCTGAGGCTGTTGAAGCTGAGCAGCAATGTGTGAATAATATTACAGATGCATATAGGGAGAACGAAGGTTCAATATTGACAAAACTAGTTTCTTTGCTATGTAAGTTTTCCATCAATCAATTGGACAACCTTATCTGACACATATATTAGGGCACCATCTAATCAAGGCCTCACAACCAAGCAAATGAATAGAAAGAATAAAGATAACTTCTGCAGTACCTTTGCATTTGGGTGAAATGCAGATGGAACCTATATACATTAGGAAATCCAAAAAACTTTGCTGCTTCAAGAAGATAACACCTGTTCAACAAGGCTTTCATTATTTCAACAATAAAAAGGCATGCATGACTTCCAAAGTATTTCAGGAGTATGTGTTGTTTGATATCTATTTTTTTTTGATATCTGACTGATGACTTTAGATGGATCAAACAATTTGACATCAGAAATGTGGAATCAAAATTGTCATATTTTTTTGGCTCCTCAATAACTTTTCAGGGCATAATATTGATCACAAGCCACATACCATTCACATCAAGTGCTTTGAGCCTAACTTGACCATTTGTCCAACCATTGGATGCTGGCATCATTTAGACTTTCAAGGTCTGCTATAAGCACTTCTTCTGCTTATATGCCATCAAACTTGATGAAGCTGATGAAAGTGTGATTTACAAGATAAACCTACTTGAAGCAATGATAATGGCTCAGAATGCATGAAATGCCATTAATACAGTAACAATCCAGAAGTACTAGAAACATACACAGATTCAATACACATAAGTCATCAAATCTCAATCCATATCCATCAAACTCAATACACCTTCCCAGTGGTCTCACAATCGATGTAGAGAATCCTCAGACTGATCCAGAGGCATGGAGAATCATCAAGGAATTTGCTGCTTCTGATATGTCACTCTCTGAAGCAGGAACTCACCTTCAGAGACATCTTGGAGATAGATGCAACAATCAGGACTAGAGGCAAGCTCTCAAGATGGTCATGGATGCTGAGGGTAGCATTGCAAGAGCACAAAAAGCTGTTGTTGAGCTTGCATCAGCTGTTTGTCTTCCCAAACTCGTCATCAAATTACCTCCATGACATGCACACAATCAACAGCTGGCTGCTGCAGAATGTGGACTCATGGATTCTGGAAATGAGCTGGTGCATTGCAGGAGGATGTTTGGAGGTACACCAACCAATTCTTTGTATCTCCCTCTGCTAGGTGAGTAGTTAGCACCCTAGCTCTTCTTGTATATGCTCAATAGAATTTGGATCTCCCTCTTCCAGCTGTGTGAGTTAGTCACAGCCTCTAGAGGTCACCCTTACAATGATACTGAAATTATTGTCACTGTACAACAGGAGATCTCAGAGAAGTGGGGTCTGCAGTCCTTACATGGCTTTTGAGCACAGTTGAAGCAGTTGCAAATGCAGAACAGTGTACAATCTACAGTGGCTCAAAAAACTGTCCCAATGTTTTATACTTTTTGAAAGATGACATTGGCATGAAGGATTGGAAGTATTTAAAATTCTGGTTAAATCATGTAAAATACTATGGCATCATGGATACAAATTGCATTTTAGCTTATGTAATATAAATCAAAACTGATGGAGTAATGGCCATTTTAAAATATTCACTCATTGGGACAGTTTTTTGAGCATCTCTAATTTTGGTATTTAGTACTTTATATGTCCTCCATTTGCCTTGATAACTGCTTGAATCCTTCTAGGCATGCTTTCTATCAGTCTTTGGCATAGCTCTGCTGATATTCCATCCCACTCCTTTGCAACCCTCTCCCAAAATTCATGTGCACCATGAGGAGGTTTTTCATGCTGCCTAAGCTGCTCCTTGAGGTACTCCTGGAGGTGTTCAACAGGGTTAAGATCAGGGGATTGGGCTGGCCACCAGAGGACATAAAAGTTATTGTCTTCAAACCACTTGTTAGCCCTCTTGGAGTTGTGTTTGGGGTCATTGTCCTGTTGAAAGTAGCAGACACCCTCCTCTATCTCCAACTTTTCAAAGCTCTCCTTTGCTCCATCATCCAAAATTTCACAGTACTGCTCTGCATTCATGATCCC
>JAGGAV010008016.1:0-21276 GCA_017657295.1 Termitomyces sp. DKA64 | reverse complement strand
GATCCATTCTGAATCCACGGACCTCCAGTTCTAGTCATAAGTCAGACCTCTCTCTCTTCCGGTCTCATTCGTTGCACCTGCGCGGAACTTGCTGCCACAGTAATCTATGTCATGCCCGACTTGAGGGAAATAAGATGATATTACCTACACCAAAGACCTAGAGAGAAAGGTTGTACCTTCAGTTTCGCAACGCACATGATTAGCGCAACGCGTTTTCGTCAACATATTGCAACAGGTAAAAAATATCGTTAACCCCACCAATTGACCGAGCTCAGCGTAACTCATGCCCTGTCCCACACCCGGTTAATTCGATTGTAATCTCATTTTGCGGCTAAACATTGAGGTTATGAAAGTAAGGTTGTGTATGTCAAGGCTGAAAAAAAAAAGGTTAAACGTGTCCTGTGTCCGAGAAGAATAAATGAGAAACACCTGTGTGGAGGGGAAGTATTTCAGGCGGGAAAAAGAAGGAAAGAACTGAACCATGAGTGCCAATGTCGCGTGTATCTGTCAGAGGGCGAGGTTGCAAAGGAAAAATCGTAGAGAATCTTGACCGCATCATGCTAAAGTGTATATCAATATGGGATGTTGCCTCAAATCCCTATGGAAAAGCCACAGAAGACGAGCACCTAGCTTAGATAAGGGTGGAGCTATTCCAGCCTCAACCCTGTGAAGTTGCCCCCCTGCTCTCATGATCCATTATTTGCTGGAAACATCATATGAAGAAGAATTGCAATCAGCTGACGAAAACAAATGAGTCGTAATGTATAAGAATGTGATGGCGCTGCAAAAACAAAAAAAAAATCAAGCCCTAGCGACGCCAGCAGGATTTGAACCTGCGCCCTCAAAGAGGAACAGATTTCTAATCTGTCGCCGTAACCACTTGGCTATAGCGCCATGCAGATTCACTCGTCAATTGAAGTTAGGATCACATCGGATACAGCTGGGATTCGAAGTTCGGTTCTCGTACGTGACTTTTAAAAACATTTCTGTGCCTTTTCATTTCGAGCTCTGTCACTTGTAAAGCACCACTTCGTGTATATCATGTATACCGACTCCCTTCCAACCGTACTGCTACCTCTACCACTTCTTGTAATGCCTCCATGACCCTGTCTAACCTTTCCCTTGTCGAGCTCCTCTTTTTTGCCTATTTTTGCCATTCCTACTCTCCAGTTCTTTCCACTTTGCGTTCCTTAAGTCTCACGTCCTCTCCCCCTGGTGAGCTTCGGAGTGAAATGGGCCTACTCTCTACTACATAGTACATCTTTCTTTGTTATGCTCTGCCCTTCTGTACCCATGGTGTCATGTTTACCCACAAATTTACCCACAAAATGTCATGATGAATGGAAGCGTCGAAGGCTCGTGTGCAGAACGAGCAGGATCAGGTCTTCCGGTCGCAAAAGTTATGTATTCATCCGCAGTTCCGCTAAGCTATCATAAGTTTCCATTCGTTTTCTCATCTCTGACTGCAGGACTCAATGTGGATTCGTGTTTTCCATGTCACTAAATATACTTTGCGTTTTGACCAGGCGCGGCACCTCGGAACATTTTTAGAGTTCAAACGAGCGGCAACAAACTCATATCTCTTCTTCAACTCAAAATGGATATTGCCGCCGAATTCTCGTTATTTCCCCCTTCACTTCCCTAACAATCACACTCATTACCATTTGTAACTTCGATATTAGTGATACATGTGAAAACGACTCACATCCTTTGTCTGGAGCTATGTTCCAGTATCCTTCAGCATGGTCAACCGGACACAATGAATGTATAATCACACGCGGCACAAACAGACTATGAGTCGTATTTTGTGCAAGTGTTGAGATAGCTTTTGTCTTAGTCGAGGTATGTATAGTGAGTGCCTAGGAATCTGAATACATGCGAAGTTTTAAACGTGTCTCCAGGCTCTTCGCCACGTGAATCTTGTCACCACATGGATTCCCAATCTTCGGAGCCTAACTTGTCACTTGGACTTCCATGGTATTTGATGCACTCGCAGGGAGGTTTTCTCTATAAAACGGGTTACGCGTTGAGTAGCTTTCCTGAGAGAAAGTCTCGAATTCTCAACTGAAATCTATAACCCGACAATGCGCTTCGGAATCCTCTTCGCGTCAGTCGTGTCTCTTCCGTTCCTCTTCACTGCCGGTGCCCCCACTGATTCTGAAACGATTGGCGGTCTGACGATCGGCCAAATCATCAACATGCTCGGAGTCGGCATTGTCCAACACATCGACGTTACTGTCACTGTATGTCGTATTTTTCGCAACTCTGTATGAAACTAGTCCGGAAACAAGTCCTTATGAATATTTGCCCAGCTCGAAACTTTGGTAGATAATCTAGTCTCGTGAGTTCGCAGTTATTTGAGCCATCTCTTCGATATAACACGCCCTTCAAAGAGTCGATTTTGATGGTCCGTTATTACAATATATATCTAAAACTGAAAAACTGAGAACCTGGTGACGCTCAATGTTCACAGCAAAAAACCCGCTTCCCTTCGAGTTAACCATCGATCGCGTAGTAAGCTCTGCAGGGCTCAACGGCACTGTTTTTGCCACATTCGACCATACCTTCTCTACGCCTTTCATCATCGAACCCCTCGGTACAGCGAACTCGGGCACCTTCGGTGATGTTTCTCTCCCTCAAGGTGCAATCACGACGCTTGATATTATTCCGGCGGGTGTCCTCGATTTGACGAACACGGACGTGTTCGCCCGGTATGTATACTCTCTCAGATATACGGATTGTGATTGTATCTTTAACATATGTTTTGTAGCGTGGGAACTATCCGAGGCGAGCTCGGCTTTCCTCTTGAGATCGACGGCTTGAAGCAGTCGAGTGTGCCGACGACGTAAGTGAAGACCTGTATGTCATCTTTCCAAGGTCATGGTTACCTCCTTACAGGTATAATCTTTCTCTAACGGCTGTAACGACTGCTTAAACTCCACTTTTGGTTTTATTCGTTACAATACTACCTACAATGTTGTCTGATGGCCAATGGGACCTAATGAGTTAACTTTTGTACTCATTTTCTAAAGACGCGCGATATTTGATATCGAGACGGGTTCTTCCGTCGTCATTGTTATTCTCCAGTACACCATAGGTTGCGTTTTTTTACGGTCCTCAGTCGTATCAAGTTACGATCAAGGGATTTCTTGATGCTTTTGGCGACTGTCCAGGACCGTCATCGGTATATAGGTATTATAGACTGGCATATCGCAAGCGGCACAAAGAAACTATCTATACATGTACAAAGACAACAATATGAGTAGCACTGTACCTTCAACTTCAATAAATTAAACGAAGGAGTTGTAGTTGAGATACGAATGAACTACGCCCCCACCGGAGGGGCGATTAGAGCACGATTGTCAATCGAGATACCTACAAGATCAGCGTTCATAGAAGGATATCGAAAGAAGGACCACATACTACGAGTGGCGTTGGCAGTCTTGTAGATACCAATAAGCCGATGGCTGAGTTCGAACATGTCGTTGCTGTTCGCCATAATATCAGCGTCAGAAACTACTTGAAGCGAAAAAGACGCACCGAAGGGATATGATGATGAATTGCGCGTTCTTCGTCCGATCTTTGATGTAGTTCGCGACGATAGAGACATTTCGAAAGTCAAGCGCAGCATCAATCTCGTCCATGAAGTAGAGAGGCGTAGGCTTGAAAGGCGTTAGATTTGCAAGACTGTTGTATGTTAATTATTCATCTACCTTGAAGACATGAAGAGCAAAGACGAGGGCAAGAGAACTCAGGGTCTGTATTCAGATGCTCAGCCACTCTTTGTAGACTTGGAGATCGGTACTCACCTTTTCGCCTCCAGACAAGTTCGAAATATTCTTCCAACTCTTCTTTGGGGGCATGACGCTGAAAATGATACCCTCAGAGAAGGGGTCCATGCTGTCGACGAGCTCCAGCTCAGCATTTCCACCCAGAGTTATCATCTAACAGGGAGTTCAGTGGCTTGTGGAGATGAAACAAGAAGGCAACAGACCTGATACATCTCCTTGAGTTTGAGCGATATCAGGTTAAAGCCAGACATAAACTCGTCTAGGCGTTGTTTCCTGAGACCGTCATACTTTTGTTTCTGAGCATCACGTTCGGCGGTGACGTTGTCGAGGTCCTTGGCACGGTTCAGGAACTCCTCTTCACGTTTCCGGTATTCCTTGAGGACACTCAAGTCGGGCTTTGCGTTCTTGACCTTTTCTATAATGACCGGGTAAGAGGAATACCTGATAAAAAGGAGAATACGCACCGTCGAGCACCTGTTCGTCTACCACCAAATCCCGTTTCTTGAGTCGCGCGAGTTCTTCGGGTCGGTACACGTAGAGTTCTTGTGATGATGCCTTATCTTTGGACTTCGACTTGGTGGCAAAACGAGATTCTCCTGGCTCACGTTTGACTTCATCTTCACTCTGTGCTTCAAATTCAGGGTTTTCAGCGGCATTGAAAGCATTCGGAGTCTCTGCCTCGTCTTCATCCTCGGCGTCATCACTGATGTTAATGTCAGAAAGAATCTTCTAAAAGTTAGGTAATGTGGTCATGGTTCCTTACTCAATTTCTTCAAGCCGAAGTTTGTCATGTTCAGTACGCCAATGGTCAATCGTCTTGTAGTTCTCCGCCTTCTCCTTCTCGGTATCACCGAGTTGTTGTTTGATTTCCAACTATATGATGTATAGTCAACCTTGCTCAAAACCTAGGAATAGAAAGAACAAACCTCTTTCTTTCTGAACTCCGCGATCTCCTGATCCTTGGTATCGACTTCTGCCTTCAGGTTATCAAGATCCTCTTTGGAGCTATTTGCCGCTTCTTGCGCATCCTCGACCTTGGCGCGCAGTTGGGTCACATAGGTCGTCAACTCCTCAAGAGTGCCATCAAGCTCTTCCAACTCAGTCTCAGCCTCTTGGAAACCAGCAGTATTACTCTGGATCGCCGTATCGTATCTCGTCAAGTCCTTCGCCGCCTTGGCTTTCGCGACTTCGGCCTTAGTGATCTCGTCGTTCGCAAGATTGATGTGGAGCTTGATACCCTCGACTGTGGACTTTTGCTTCAGTAAACGTGAACCTCCAATGTCGAGGATCTTTTGTTCGAGATCCTTAATTGCTGCCTCCACTTTGGCAGATCTGGCCTTGAGTTCCTCCAGTTCGCCCGTTGAAGACGCAATCTCGCTTTCAAGTGCCTTCATACGGGACAAATCGCCTTTGTTGGGTCCAGCTTGAGCACTAGCCAGAAGTGAGCCAAATGCAAACACTCTGGAGAAGAAACATGTACTTGACATCCTGAACCCGTTTCTCAGCTTCAGCGATCCTGCGCTTTGAGTTCTCAATATCAAGCCCCAGCTTCTGGAACGCAATATCAATCTGAGGACCCGAGCTCTTAAGCTGTTCTAATTCCTCCTCAGCAATTCTGAGTTGCTTCAGGGCCTGGTCGAGATGCTGTGCAGCATCTTGACTTTCCTGTTCGTACTTCCTGAGCACCTGCGGGCTTACAGCGTCCATTGCAAGCTTCGAGCTCATCGCACCACGCGCTGGCTGGCTCCCACCTCCAGACATCGTGCCCGACGTCTCGATGAGCTGTCCAGAGAGCGTGACCACCTTCCACCGCTGAGCACCGTAGGCAATACGATTCGCTTGGTCCATATCCTCCGCAACGAGCGTGTTGCCAACCGCTTTGAAAAATGCCGGAGCAAACTTGGGATCTTTGGGTCGAATGAGGTCGAACAGTCTAGGAACATTTTCTGGGGTTGCAATCTTTACCATGCCGTTTGTGCTCGTAAGTTTTTCGAGCACCATGAAGGAGGCACGGCCGATGTTCTGACTACGGAGATACTCGATACATGCTTGACCTTGTTCAACTCGGTCGACGATCATGTGGTGCAGAGCTGGAGCAGCGGTGGAGATTGCGATATCGTACTTGTCCGGAATCGTACCAAGACTTCCGAGGCGGCCCTAAAGAATGTTAATTTACAAAGAACGGCAGGGATTTCTACGTGGTGACTTACATGGAAGCCAGACACGCGACCAGCTTCCTGGAGACGAGTCAGGGATTCTAAAACACTATTTCGCGAGCGGTTATCTGCCTGGGACGCCTTCGCTTCGTCGATCTTCTGACGTGAAGAACTGGCTTTCTTCTTCCTTTCGTCGGCGTCGCGTTGAAATTCCTGGCCCAATCGAGTGAGTACCTAAACGGTTTCGGTTTCTCGTGGATAATCACCTGAGCCTTACATTCAGCCACCTGAAGGTCGCGCTGAAGATTGGCCTTGGAATCCTTGAGTTTCTCGTGTTCTCGAACCTATCCGCAATAGTCTATCAGTATGGCCCGGAAGAACGACAGCGAACTCACTTTGACAACGTGGTCGCTGTTCAAACCCTGCAAAGTTTCCTGTGCCTCTTTACGCGCAACTTCAAGTGCCTCAGCTTTCTTTACAAGTGCATCTCGTTCACTAGAAGCGACGTCGATCTCAGCTTGCTTCGCGTTGATCTTCGCTGTCCAGGGCTGAAGCTCCTTCTGCTTGACCTCGATCTGATCATGAAACACCTGCGTCTTATCTAGATGGCAATATCAATGCAATTGTTGCGCCAATAAAGAGAGACCTACCCCTAAGACTGTCTCGAATGCTTTCCAAAACTTTCTCCTCTTCGACCAACTTAGCTTCGTAATCGTCAACTTTTTTCTTCTCGCGCTCGATTTTCTCTGTGTTATCCTCCACGTCACGGACTGCTTTTGTTTTTGCGTTTGTATCCTGATCCAAACGAATCAGTGTCACTTCAAAGATACAAACATTGCTGTTATCACTGACATCCTGAAGCGCCTTCTTCAATTTCCTCGCCTTGCTTGCTGCGTGCTTTCGACGTTCCTGAAGTCCAACTTCTTCCTTCTCGCGCGTTGCGAGTTCTTGAGCCGCCACTGTGGCAGCAGCAGCAACTTCCTATCACGGTGTCGGTATCAATATCTATAAGCACACAAAAATTAACAACTTACAGCGTACACGGCCTCGCGATCCTTGTAGTGGTTTTGAAGTTGCTCAAGATGATCTATATCATCTTGATGGCGTTTAGTCTCTTCCTCCAACTCCTTCGTCAATTTAGCCTGTCATTGAAGGGTGAATATAAAGGTAAAAAATTGTACGTCGAAGCAATTCACAATGTTCTTATCGAACTCAGCCTCATTGTTGAAACACTTCCACAAGATCCACTGCCAGAGACGAGATTTGGCACGAACAAGCTCATTCTTAAGCCTGAGGAAATCCTCTGCTTCCTTCTTCTGAGCCTCCAGTGCCGCTTTCTCCTTCTCGACGATTCGAAGGCGATTAAGTTTCACCATGCGCTCCTCTTGCAGGCGTTCCATCTCTACGAGGGACTCGTCAATAGGTTGTTTGAATCTTGATGTACCGATGATGTCTTCCAAATATTCGAGGAGGCCGTCTTCGTGTTCGTTAGTAGCCTTAGGTTTCATTTGCGCGATTGACTCGACTTCACCCTGTAACATGAATGATCAGTTAAGACCCATTTAAGACCCAAAACCAAAGAGACAAGCATACCTGGAGGATAAGGAAACGGTTGTGGTCCAGATCAATTCCACGTCCTTTGAGCAGGGTCTGAACCTCGGTATAAGTACTCGACTTTCCATTGATCGTGTATCGGCTAGAATTATTCTTGAAAGCCTGACGGGTGACGATGAGCTGGGATCCCGGGACGGTTTCGAAGTCATCTGGGCCAGGCTAATTAAGAAGCATGTCAATGCATTGATAAAGACTCAAGGTAGGGTTTAGGTACCAAGTCGATGATCTCGTGAAAATGAACTTCAACGCTGCACTCATCAAGGTTAGGATGTCTTGCCGAATTATGAATAAGTTCGGAAAGTTTCCCTTGGCGCATCTTTGAAGCACGATAGCCGAAAACGAAGAGCAGAGCGTCAATGGTGTTAGACTTTCCAGAACCGTTGGGACCGACGATAGAAGAAAAGGACTAGGTGGGGACACGTAAGTAGAATGGATAATCGTCATGCGAGACGCCTACCTTATGGAATGGTCCTATTTCCTGTCGCCCGGCATAACTCTTGAAATTTATGAGAGCCATTTTATAGATGACTAGACGAGACTTGGGACCAGCCGGCTCTTCGGGCGTGGTTTGCGGTAGACCAAAAGGAGCTGGCATGGGAGGAGGATCGAATAAAGAGGTTTCTTCTTCCTCTGCCTCCTGTGCTGGAGCATCGGGTTGTACCCCAGTCGTGTGGTTTGTGGCTTGACCAGAAGCTTCCTCTTCTACGTTCGGCGCCGCTTGTGGTCGCCCATTGACACTCGGACCCTCTTCATCGGATTCAACCGTCCTGGACGTAGTGTTTCGAGACTTGGATTGTTGAGCTGCTTTGCTAGAAGCCACAGTCTTCCTCGATTTAGATTTTGGTCGGGGTTCGTCGTCTGACGTTTGCATAGCATCATTATCCTCAATCTCAGGCTTTAAATCTTCTTCTTCCTTATCCTCCCTCGCGCTATCCTCTTGTTCATGAGCAGGTGCAGGTGCAGCACACGACGATCGGGCTGAACGAGTCGAGGAAGGAGGCTTTCCACCAACCGAGAATGGTTTGCCCCGCTTTGTTAAAGATGTCGTTCGACGCACCCTCGGTTTCTCGTCCTCAAACTTGCTGTCCATATCTTGAGCCTCCAATGACGGGCGAGCCTTTTTCGAGAGCGGCGCAGATTCAGCTTCTTCATCGTTTGTTTCAACCACGTCAGCCAGTGATCCTCTAGACCGCGTTGATGTCCGGCGCCTCTCTATAGCAGCTACAGGCTGTGTGGATGTCGATCTTCGCACTCTAGATGGAGGTTTCGCGACCTCCGTCTTCTGCTCGGCCTGTGGTTCGGCTGTTTGGCCCCTCTTTCGTTTCAATGGAAGTACAAGACCTTCTGTTGATTCCACTGAGGTTCTGGTCGAGCGTGATGATCTTCTTGGCGGCATATCAAGGGACTTCAAGTCCCTTGGCGTACTTGGTGTGTTCAAGAAAACAACCAGCAGACGCGTACTGTCACACTGTCACGATCAGGGTGAATATCACGTGGTCAAAATCAAACATAGGGTCACCCATTTCCGAACGTGTGCAGGTTGTCGTAAAATTGCCGGGCGTCTTACGCCCGGGCCTTTCCACGTTCTTTCGAATCGATATCAATTTATAGATCTGGCTGTATATAAGCTTTGGATACGTCCGCATCTCGCTTCACTCGTCGCCTAAGCTTTCCCGCTATGGCCTCTCAAGTGAGTGTCAATCAATCTCTACACCATGATATCTGATGGACGCGTATTCCAAAGAGTGATTACGACGGCTATTTTTCTGCGATAGACGAGGAAACACAGAAGGCTTGTGACGCCATCGGTAGGCTCTGCCCCCAATTTACCTTTACTTAGTAAAACCAAATGAGTGATTAGAATTAAAACACTCGCCGGCGAGGGCAACAAAGTCGTCCACAAGCTCCTTCTCAAGCTTCAAATCTAAGACATCTGTTTCCCGCACGAGCGGATCGAGAGCGCTTAATGCGACTGTCATGTGTAAGTCGACTTTCCACCTTGTTTTCGGGTCTGTCTCATCTACTCCGGTGTAGCATCTTCCACAACGTCCTGGCTTCCTGCAGAACCAAGCACGCCGTGCAAGAAGCGGGGCGCTGAGTCGTACACGCAAGCGAGTTGTTCAAGTGCCGTCCGCAGGGCTTTTGACTCGTTGGGCCTCTCATGTCGGTCCTTATATCTAATCTTGAGTCAAATGTTTACCCTGTTTAGCAGCCCCCGTCCCATACATCATCTCCCCAAAGAAACTTCCTTATGAAGCATCGATCGGTACTTCAAAGAAAAAAGTGAGTGATTCGAGTCCAAAAAGTCGATTGATTGAATGATTCCTATAGACCACGCGCCCGGTGGTCTTGGTGGGTGACTCTGACGTCGAAGAGACTATGGAGGGTATGTCTTTGTCGCTTTGTATTCCGTCATATGACATCGACTGATAAAATTACCAGTTGAAATGTGTACGTTCTACTTATTGACAAATGATATATCAATCTGATGGTGCACAACAGTCCTCACTGATACTGAAACAGTATCTTCAGCTGGTCCCTCACCTCTTACAACACACAACTCCCTATCATCCCTCGGATCTGATTGGGAAAGGACTGAGTCTTTTTCTTCGTTCAAATCACCCACCGCCAGATGCTCAGGTAGTTCTCCCTCTAAATACCGCAAGCTTTCGAAAGACCAGGTGCCACCTCTTGCCAGTACTGGTTCATCATTCACAAATACAAAACCTATTGTTGTCAAGGACATCTTCAACCCGGACGTACCGTCGCAGTCTTCATCCCAACGAAACAGTGGTTGGGGCACATCTGTAACCCAACCTTTACCCCTGGCGCCTACACCACCCGATGACGATGCGGTTCTTAAGAACTTTTTTGCTAGTCCACTTGGTCAGGGTTTGGACCCACATATCATCGCTCATGATAAAGAGGTTGTGGGTCTCATGGACAGACATCAGATTTCATGGGGAGTTCAATATGAGATTGCTCGGGGATTAACAGAAGGAATCTGGTCGTGGGCCTACGTTACAACGAAGATTCCACAACTCCATGGCTCCAACGACGAAACGGCATGGAAGGTGAGAAGAATAATTCTAGATGGAACTCAGCCTCCGTCAACCTCGAGACACTCTGTATGGTATGCATTCTTTTTCCTCTCTCACTTCTCATCTTTCCTTCTCGCTGATGCCTACCACCCATAGGCAAGAGCTCGACCGGGAACAGGATGCCATCCTGGAGAACAAAGGACGAGGGCTGGGTCCGATGGGCGTTGAGGGCAGCGAGAATGACTGGTACGGAGGCAAAATTCAACAAGGCGCAAGACTCGTTGGTGACAAAGGCAAATATCGAATTCGGCTCGAACCGATGGAGAACAAGCGCTCCTATCGACTAGCTCGTTTTCTTGGATCTCGGAGGATTCTCCAAGTCAAGGTCCCCAAGGAATTGATTTTGAAAGAGAACGAGCAGCTGAAGAAATTCATGCGACACAAGTTCATACTTTGTGGCCGCGCTTTTGTCCCGTTCTCCGCGAAGGACCATGCGGTGTATCTTGTTGAGACGAATGAGGATTATGAACGACGACCGGCTGATTGGGCTGGTGATCAGTTTCGGCGGTCATTTAAAGATATCGTTAATTGGCACAACCCTTTGCGTCTCAACGCAAACCAGGTTTGTTGGATCCTTGAATCTCTTGGATTTCATTGACATTTCTCTCAAGCCAATCACCAAATATGCCGCGCGTTTTGCTTTGGCATTCTCTACCTCGATTCCAGTCCTTGAATTCAAGCCAGAAAACATAGTCATTATCGACGATATAAGTGAGTTCATCTTGCTTCGATCTGACTGTCCCACAACTTACGTGTGAAACAAGTTGACACCTGGCTCGGACTGGGCAAACCTCCCGCCGAGTACACTAAAACGGATGGATGCGGGTTCATCAATGAAGCCGCGCTGAAGATCATTGCACGTGTCCTGAACCAAGTTGGCTACCCCGTCGCCATCCAAGGTCGTGTCTATGGAGCCAAAGGCATCTGGATCCTACATCCTGCGGATAAAAGCCCTGAGCCAAAAATCTGGATCCGCCCCTCTCAAAAAAAGATTGTCTATCGGCATCCTGTGGATCGTTCCCACCTGATTTTTGATTTGCTCTCAGTCTCTAGTTCTGCGTCATCAGCCAGTCTCTCGAAACAGAGTATCATCAACTTGTCAGAGAACGGTGTTTCTGAAGCTACGCTGATTGAGATAATGAAGAAAGCGTTGATTGAGGAAGTTATACCATTGATGAAGTGGCAGGGCCCTAAGGCGATGGAGGTCCTTTGGAGCGTTGTCAATCGACTTAGTAATGTCTCGAGGACAAGATTGACGAGAGTGACCGCAAGTATGAGTCGTGTACTGGGATTAGGTGGCCAAGATTGGAGAGGGGAGGAAATTGATATTGAGAGAAACGAGGGTGCTCCTCCCGCAGAAAATGAGGGGCTCACTGATAGATATGCAGGACGTGCCAGTAATGGAGGTACGTCTAGTTGTTCTTTTTCTTGATAGTCTCTCAAATGGTTTTGGGTTAGCGCCTTCGTCGCTTGCCGAGTGGATCATGGAATTGCTACAAGCTGGGTTCCACCCGAAGGATTTGACACTTCTTAAGGATAAGATTCGGAAACTCGTTGAAATGACTATCGAATCTATCGTTGATGATTTTTCAATTCCTTTGCCAGAGTCGTTGAGTGCTTTCATCGTTCCTGGTTAGTCTGTCGTCCTTCGCTGCGGACATCGCCGCTAAATCAACTAGATCCCCTCGGTGTTCTGAAAGAGGGAGAGGTTTATTATCGTTCATCAATACCAATTATCAATTCAGAGACACAGGATGTCTTCAATGTACTGACCGGGAATGTTCTTGTATGTCAAGCTGTTTCCTCGATTTTTTACCCCGATTCATTTTTCATGTAGCTCGGGAGGTAAGGTTGCTATCACGGACTGTTCAATCAACGGTTACTCAGTCATGCCCAGATATCCAGTTCGCCTCGCCTCGGATATCCAAAAGGCAGGTAACCCGTTCCCTCGTCAGGACTCGATGAATGTCATCTCAACACTTTCAATGTAGGTCCTGGCTGTAGATCGGTCAGAGCTCTCTCGATGGGTGGATGTCCTCATTGTCTCCACGAAGGGCGAAAAAAGCTTTGCTAGCATGCTCTCAGGCGGCGGTGAATATGAATTATCTTTGCTGAGCTTTCATGACCACTAATGAGACTGGATAGATTATGACGGCGGTGAGGATCAATCATACCTCGTCTTCAGGCCTCTGAATTCTCTATAGACAAGGTGTTCATCCTGTTCTTAAGTAGCCTTTTAGAGCACTTCAAGAACAAACCGGTGAAGCCTATCCCCTCCAATTTTAAGGAGGACAACTTCCAGAAACATCCAGAGCGGTTTGAACAGTTTGCTGAACGCGTTTCCACTTTGACTCCCAAGGACGCGCAAGAAGCCTTTGCAGATATCTTGATGCTCGACATCGACGATACAAAATTCGGTCTTTATTCGAATTGGCAAGACTATGCTATATGGAAGTATGGGTACGAAGACTTACGTTCAGAGCGTCTTGCGTACATGTAAGAGCCTATTTTTCTCTCTATGTCACAACATTCTAACTGTCGAAACCAGTTTCAATGCGCTCCTTGACTCCAGCAAGACTGGTGATCGCCTCAAGCCCGGCATCTTTGAGCACGATCGCAAACAGTTTGGCAAAACTATCCCGGAGTCCCAATTTTCGCCTGTGGAAAAGCCTTATATCTTCCACACATTACAGCGTGCTGGGAAGGTCATTGGTGACGATCTTCTCCGTGATTACGATCAAATGGAAGGAGCAGCCAGAGTCTTCCAAGACAAGATCCTTCTAGAGCCTTACGAGCTTGCTGCTGACAGGATGATGCAGCTCTACAACCAGTCTAAAAACCCGGCTCGCATGACGCTTTACAAGGAGCTCAAATGCATCCGAGATTGCGTCAATAAGGCTCACAGTGCTTATAAAACAGTCTTAATGAAACTCGTGCGGGAGTCTGCATCATCGAATAAGAAACCGACGTCTAAATCCAAAAAGGTCCAACGCAAACCTGACCCCATGGTGCACGTCTATGACCTGTACAATCGTCAGATCGAGGATGTCTTCTTCTTCCAGAACGTCGATGAGATCAAGGCATCCTACGCCTATACGCTCGAGCCTCGTTTCGGCTTTGCAGTTGCCTTCAGAGAGCTTTGCATCATGAAAGCTAAAGCTTCTTCTCATGGCATTGCACCAACCATACGGTCCTTCGATGAAGCCAAGACCATTCCGTCGACTTACGTCAGGGCTGTTGCCCGACTCTCTGCTCCCGATCCGTAGCTCTCTCACAGGTAACCTTTCATATGCAATACCCTTTGGATCCAATATTTGTCTTTCATGATTTTCGTTCTACTCATCTTTCAGCATTCTATGTAACATACAGCATCTTGCGCCTTTGCTTTATTGTCTTCTTGGTTGTACTCTGCCCTTTTTGCACATGGATTTGACAGTTTCCAATTCTTCAAGATGTGCTCAGTCGGTCAACGTAGGAGTTCGACCAGGCGATCAAGTATATGAACCCCCAATGTCAAGACATAGGTTTTGAAGATGAACGCATCAATGTGTGTCTGATTTGATCACAAAATCCGGCGGTACGGTTTTGACCGGGTTTAACGACAAGTTCAATCAAATAAAAGGCTAATCAAGACACCGGAGTGACAAGATATCCATATGTACAGCAAGGTAGGACAAGATCTACAACGAACCAGTAACCTTGCCGCTGCTCCAAAAGAAAGTTGGCAATTTGGCAACGACCTCCAGAAGACCTTCAGTATGCGTGGACGAAAGTGGATAACAAGCGACTCGCTGCAAAATGAACCTTCTGCGTTTATCTCTCTGAAGCTACCATTTACGCGGCGGTACGACCGCTGGAAGTCAGACGAAACCCGTAGCAAAATGGCGTCATCAATGGATAGGCAGTCAATGGATCATACGAGTCAAGCTCAATGCCTCAATCCTGCCTGAGTCGATTCTGCCGGATGTGCAACACCTTTGCATAAACCAACACATTCCCACTCTGCATCATACGATGTAATCCTGCAAATGCAAAGTTGTAGGAAGTGACAAAAAGAGATACCAAGGTGTTTGTTGCGTGTTTGTATCAGGACCACGAGGAGGAACAATCAATGTGTTTTACATACAACTTGAAGCGGACTGGGACACCAACCTGGCAGCGGCATTTATTCAAGATGATTCATAGACAACCTGGTGGTATCCCGCATTCGCTACGACAGAACGTGTTTTAGCATGCTAATCTGGATACGTATGTCAAGTGGCTCGACGTATGGCCAGTTTGAGTATGGACGGGGCATGTAATCACATCACAACCAATCGGATTGTTATCCTTGACCCGATGATCGGAAGTCGTGAGAAGCTCCAAATTTATTGACAACGGAACCTTATGTCAATGAACAAGTAAATTCTCGGTCACCACTTGTTCCTGACTCTAAGAGTGGCTGTTCACATACTACATTTCTGCCGGCCATGGTGACCGATATTGATGAGCTCGAGCACCCACCTTCGTCTCCCGCATCTATCACTGACGCGCCAACACCAACAACTCCATCTAGCGTGACATCTACTAATGAACCTGATGAGCTCGAAGAGGACGCGGTTCTGACTTCGCAGAAGAACAAGAAGAAGAAGAAAAGGTCCAAGAAGTCCACTAAGGCCAAGGATACAGCTGCCACTGCTCAGGCTAAAACCCAGCAAGAATTGGACGGGCGACCTGTCTTGTGTATCAGTCGCAATAAACACTGGCGCTATATCAGCTCATATCATGTTTGTTTCTCTATCTCAACACAACTCCTTGTTTAACCGGTCCTATTTGTTCACAGGGACCATGGCTACAGCTCCCCCTCGAACTCCCCGATTCTCTCCTTGCAATAAACCTCAAACCGGCGAGCCTGTTTAATGCACCCGATACACTCCGTCTTACCTCCTCTAGCCCTTCCGTTAATATCTCTGCTAGGAAACTGCGGGATCGTAGCCACCACACTTTGAGTGACTATCCCGATTCCCCGAAAGGAGCGTTCCCCTCTCTGTCATCGTCTCGTTCGCTCCTAAAGCCAAGGCCAGGAAAGGCCATACCCCCTCCTATAGACCCTGGCGTGTTTAGATCTTTAAGTTCTATACGGCGCCTGATAGACGAAGCTGCGGAACTTTCGGTCCGTGCTTCATCTGGTTTAACTTCAGCGGAACTAGGTTCACCAAGGAGCACTTCTGGTCTCAACAACATCTCATGGGGGAGTGCCACGGCCTTTGGTGTCAATCCCCCTGGCCCTTTGGGCAATGGAGGTCGCAATGTGGCCATGTCTGCGATGCGTATACATCGATTGAGGGCTCTGGCCGTGCAGAAACTCGCTCAAGCGTATAAGGCGGATGAGATTGCTTCTAGCGTGATGATTATGCAAGGTGGAAGCGTCTTCGACGACGTGGCTGAACGCGTGCTCAGACACGGTGGGTTTAGATCTATCTTCCCATCCCTTTGATCTCAACGTTTGTTGCAGATCCGACTGATTTGGATGCCAAATACGTCCATTTCTTCCACGAGAAAATACCATCCAGGTATCAGTGTTCGTTTTCCTACCCCGACCAGACTAATCCTTCTCATCCAGGCAACTCGCAGAGTCCACAAGCACTAGAGTTCTAGATGAGCTCATAGCTGCCCGACCACAACACCTCGAGTACTATCGTACACGTGGAATAGTTCACTGTTTTCGCGACGAGTTTGCTCAAGCATCAAAGGATTTTACTTACGCGCTAAAGGAAGCCCGTGCTGTGCGCAAACTGAAGGCAATGCATCACAGTATGAGGCTACTTGGAGACTTGCGTTTCTCGAAAAACGGAAAACGCAAGAAGGTAGGTGTCAACTTCCACACAAATGGGCAAGCACCGCCAAATGGAACCAGCCCGTTGGAAGGAGGGGAGAACGTGATCGAGAGTACGGACGAAGAGCTGCAACTTCAGCACCCTTCCTTACTTCCAGATGCACCGGATCCCATCGAGCCACAGCTGCTGTTCCTTCGTGGGGCGGCGCATCTGCAGCACGCTATTTTCTTAATTGAAACTGCAGTTTTAAAACTAGAAGGGGTACAGAAGGACCAGACTGTTGACGGAGCTGAGCTGAGACTTTGCTACCTTGAGCATGGGAAGTACGGGGGCGTGGAGATTGGGAACCCAGATGGGCCACTTGGGAAGGCTGATGGTGCGAAGGTGGAGGCATATAGAAGGGTGTTGGCGGCTGAACCATTCCAGGAGCAGATAACGGCTTTGCTGAGGAAAAGTATCCGTGATCATGAAAAGTTTCTTTCTCATTTCGACTCGATCGAGGCTCCCAATGCTTTACATGGGGGGGACATCGCACATCAGATGGAGTACGCTTTTCTTCTCGCTGAGTCCTTGCAACCTAGTACGCACGTCAACAGCGCTATGCCGTCGCTTTCTGTCTCTGAGGTGCCCGCCATATTTACCACATATCACCCACTCATTGTCGAGTCTCAGTTCAGCGTGCTCATCTGCCAATTGATGCTCGCGGACTTTATAGACATCCTCCCCACCTTTGCACGTACCGCAGCCGCTGTGGACGGCCTAGATGGCTGTCCTGTATTCCTCCCTGCGCGCTCAATGGGCCAAGCCGAATTCATGGAACTTTTAGAACGTCTCGCGGCCGGGTGGGCACACGGCGTCAAGCCACACTCCCTTGCCGGACTACGCGGCAAGGGAAGGCTTTTGATCGAGGCATCGCCTTCTCCCCGTGGGCTCATCACCTTGCCAAACTCTACGACAATGTCGTTGTCCGAAAAGGGCTTCTCATCCACGTCATGTAATGGAGAATCCAGCTCGTGTTCGACGCCGACGCCTCCACCCAGCAGTACTAGCATCTGTGAGGCGTCTCCTTGGCCTCCAATAGATGGTGCTAAGGTATTGGATTGTGCCCGGATCTTACTCGCCCCCGTGGCGAAGCGGCAAAGGCTCAAGGCGGAGAGGGCGACGACGGAGAAGGTGGGTAGGTTGGCCAACAAGAAACCGTCGACGATCAGTATCCCGCTTCATGGAGCAAGGGTGGAGATCATTTTGGCATGGTTGGGAGCCGTACATCTACCAGAATTGGACGCGTACCCATAAGAGGTCGAGAGGAAGATCCCTTTAGGTGTATTCTTGAGGGTATCAATTTGACATTTGAATTCCTGCCGCTCTATGTAGAACTGGACGATTACAAAATCACAGGAAGATCCTGAGATTTTCTAGATCTTTTCGTGCTTTCATGGCAATGAACCAACGTAGTGTTCGAAAACAATCCTATCCATAGCGTGAAGAGGGGGAAGACGAGTTTATTATATTGACATGGTCTTCAATTGGAATGATCAGATCATCGTGGGTTCATATATCGACTTGGTAAATCAGACTTACATATGACGCTGGCTAGGTATCGTTCTATGCATACGGCCGCGGGTTTTTGTAGCCTAGACGCTCGAGATCGCGTCTTCTTCCGCCAAGTTCCATACGGTATCACATTCGTTCCGGAGTTCCGGTCGTGCATGATCATCAGATCATTGATGATAGCAAATTCCGATTATAGATGGGCTCAAAGCATTACCAACCTCACGCGCCACACTTCCTTTTGTTACCGATGTTAATTGATTTCTTTTTACAAACTATTCAGAGGAACACATAGGTACAAATAAGTAAACGTGGGCATAGTCATACTGCTACCGCTTGAGTGAGGAGTTGCTAATGATTACACATTTTCAAGTCCATTCTTGCCTCGTCACAAGAAAGACATACCTGGAGGCCCTGAGGGTTGGCACCAACGAGCTCCTTGTTCTTGTTGCCATTCTGGAAAAGTGCGAAAGTGGGCATCTGAAACAAGAGAAGAAATCTAAGCGCGCAATTCCAAAAACCCATAGAAACATCCCACGTACAGCACGGATTCCAACTTCCTGCGCGATCTGCTCCTGCTTGTCAACGTCGACCTTGTAGAATGCGATACCAGCGAACTCCGCCAGGTCTGAGAACTTCTCAAAGATAGGCGAGATAACCTTGCAGGGACCACACCATGTCGCCCAGAAATCGATAACAACAGGTTTGTCACTGCTGATCTATGGGACGAGGATGCAGAGTAAGATCGTCTGACTTCCGGAGAACGATCGGAGAATAGCGGAAACGCACTATGGTCTTGAAATCGTCGTAGCTATTAATCTCAGTGACTGTCATGATGGGTGTTTCTGATGAAAGTGCTTGGGCGGTTTTCTGGGGATGTCGAATGTTTTTAAATGGGCGCGGAATCATGATGGCTTGGTGAGCGTGTCACGTGTCTTATAACGTGCTACCCCATCGTCCGAGCCTCCACAAATAGTCAGCTTGGATGAATCATTGGACAGTCCTTGGACGTCGGACTCGGCTAGTATATTCTTAGAAGAAGACGCACGCGGTAGCTTGTGTGCCGCAATGGCCCCGAGGTTCCATAGTTAGTCACTTCTGAATGAAGTCACGTGCGGGACATTTTTTTTCATCCTCGTGCCGGGTGAATTCGTTGTACATCTACCTTCCGTGCCCACTATGCATTTGATGTACACGTTGGACGAGAATGGCAAGAGATTGTACACTCTCAAAGTAAGCAATGGTCTTGCTCCCTTCCCAGGACTTCTTGCTTATCTGTCATATTAGAAAGTGACCGACACAGGAAGAATTACGAAGTCTGCGCATCCTGGTAACCATGCCTGCTGCTTTATCCGAGTCCATATTCAATTAATACTTGATATTCAGCACGTTTCTCTCCTGATGACAAGTTTTCCCGGCATCGCGTGACGATCAAGAAACGCAATAATGTTCTCTTGACTCAACTACCTGCGAAGCCCATGTAACTGTGAAGGCTTTCAACTTTTCCAGTTCTAGCGCATGTGGTAGACATCATATCAGTAGCTATCCGGGGGTAAATGGCAAAGGATCTAGTCATGGATCACTACTTTGTTTCTATCTTTTCCACATCATTATTTCAACATCTCTGGCGATGCATAATATCACTACGACAAAATCTTTGGGGGCGGCATCAACACGATCCACATTGCGACGTACATTACTTGACCTTGACGCGATCGGAGGACCCAGGTGCCCAGGAGAACGCACACTGGTCGACTTCCGACCTCTGCAAGTTTATAGCATTCCCTTCAGCTGTTCTTGAGTAATAGCGGTCCATGTGCTTAAGCTGCAATGTTATTGGAGTTAGACGGGATGATCCAAGCCCCGGGAAGCTCCCGCCAACTCCTGTCTGCCTTATAGGGGATTTGAGGGGGAAATTTTGCAAAATCTAGGTCCAAACTTTGGGGGTTTAAGGCCTATATGAGGCAATCTGAGTCCTTCAAATTGGGGATTTGATGCGTAGTCGGGCAGAAATTTTGTAGATTTTGGGGGAGAATTTCGAGCATTCGAGGCACTGAGAAAGGCCATTTGAGAGCATTCCAGCCTTGGGAGTCGGACACTTTTAGACGTAAGTTTACATATAGAAGCGGTACAGGCATCATAGAGCATGATAGCTCAGAAAATTGTATCGAGGTTGGTATTCCTTCACCCATGCCTCCCTGCATTCCAGAAAAAACAGAGACAAGGAAAGCTCTCACCCAGAGGGCATGGGTAAAACGACACATTCGCAACATCGACATCTTGTCCAGTGACATCATTCCTTTGATTCAAGGAAACAATGAACTAGAGAAGCAAGAACAAAAAAAGGCGCGACAGATACACCGGCAAACAACACTGCAACAGGTTATGGGCCCCGGCCCTACAGACTTATACACCAAAGATTAACCTTGTTTGATGCTCCATTACCACGCATTGTAGCTTTGCAAGTTGCACTAGAATTCTCCCAGAGTTATTCCATTTGCTGTATTCGCATTCACACCACCACCAACCTTAATGGATGACACCAATTGTCCCGATTGCCAATGCAAAATCTTGGCATTGTCAAATACACAGAATGGGAGAAATCTATGTAATGTCATCTCATGGCAGTCGGCAGAGCCTGTATTGCCACTGGAAGAGAAATTTCCTCATCTGTCAATCCAAATGATCTCAGCACTTATAACTGCCACCAACACCTTTGACTTATGTAGCAACCAAGGCAGCTGGTGAAACATACCAGTGGCTTGATGAAGGCAAGAAGATCCACATGGACAATATTTGAGATAATTCAGCAGAAATGTGGGCCAAGCTGAAGGTGCAAACTCCGGAAATTGCCATAACTCAAGATATTGTACTGAAAATAGAAATCCATTGTAAATGGCCTTGATCTCCAGACTCACAGCATGTGACCATATAAAAATATAACCAAAAGATAGCCCTTGGTCAAAAGTATTTTTCACCAGAAGATGGGGGGACAACAATAAAAGGCAGGCTTGGAACAAAGGAAACAAAGTATGAACAGTCCCCTGACATCACCCCCCCCTCTAGCATGTGGCATCTCAATGTACTGGGTAGAAAAAGTTGTGAACTGCCTGATCAATTGCTGAGATAGGGTAGACACCTCAAATTGCCTTTGGTGCATTGGGGTGCCTGCAGTAAAAGTCCCAAATCAATGCTGGTGCATGTACACTGGCCTGTGGTTCCCAAGAGATGTCCTTGATGCCATACT
>JAGGAV010008015.1:0-21319 GCA_017657295.1 Termitomyces sp. DKA64 | reverse complement strand
TCTTATTGTCTCCCGATTGCATCTGTTTCCATCTTATCAGTCTCAATCTTATCAGTTTCCATTTTCAGTCTCTTGTCCATTTTCTAAGTCTCATCTCATCTTATTTCCATCTCTTGTCTTGTCTTGACTTCCCAGGACTCCCTGTACTTGTAACCTGGACCTGCCAAGTTTATGTTATCACTCCAGAGCTCCATACCACACTCATCCTCCACTTGCCCATCACTCTGCTTCTCTGTATAATCTACCAGAACACCCCAGACCTCTCCAGACCTCTGCTATCTCCTTCACCTGCCTCATTTCACCCTTCCAAAGCTCACTGGAGCTAGGGATTGTAAGTCTAGACATCATGTCCACCTAATAAGGAACTTGCCCAGTGTAACTGAGCCTCCAGGTCAGCAGAACCTGACAGGACTGGCCATTGTTGCCTCACCTTGAGGCCTCTTGCTCAGCCCTGCCTTCAGTGGGGGGGACACTCTACACTTCCCCTTGCCACTAGAGGATGAGACCCCCTCTCTGTGCCCACCTTGTGGTGGCCCCACCTTCCCCCAGGGTCAGCCCTCCCCCTCCCTATCCTCTCCCACAGGGCACACAGACTGCAATGCACCACTAGACACTCAACCCCTCCACCCCTCCCCCAATCGCTCCAAGACCCACTCCTGCTTCCAATCCTGCTCTGCTGCAATACTAACTACTTGCCACTCCCAGGAAATGGAGCACCTCTCATGTCTTGCACAATATGGCAAACACACAGAGGAGTCCTGGTGGGATCCTGCCACAAGCTCCTCAAACTTGCATGCCTCTCCATAACAGGCACAAATAATACACTAGGCCACCAGTTAGTTAGGAGCATGCAATATAATATAGGACACTGATTTACTAGGGCTTCCACCTGACACCATGCTAGGGTGGGGGGGGGCCCAGATTTGCCCTACTGCCTCTGCAAATCTTTCCACTGAGACCTCCTCCTGCTGTATATTCTAGGACAACTTGTACCTCCCCCAGCCCCAGGGGGTCAGCTTGAAGACTTGGGGGCCAACTGAGCAGACTGTTCTGGGGCTCTGGGAAGAGAAGAACTCCCAGAAGATCCAGCCACTGCAAGAGACAATTCTAGGTGGAAGGTCAGTAGAAGTCATCTCCAGGTCAGAACACTCATAGTGGCAATACATAGCATCCACCTGCTGCTGATCCTGCCATTGGTTGTACTCTGCTCACTGCTCCTTGTAGGCTGCCCAGACATCAATGGCATTCTTGTGAGAGGGAGGCAGGGTTGGGGATGATGATGAAGCAGAGTTTGTAGGTGAGGACATGGAAAGGTAATGACAGTAGGCTGGACATGATTTTAGTCCCCTTTTATTTTTTTCTGGGGAGCTTTTAGTTGAAGAAGTTGTCATGCTTTGACTTCAATTCCCATGCCACCACTGACCCTCCAAGATTTCCCCATGCCTTGAAGGGTCTTGATGCTGAAGGGGGGGGGTGATGTCATGACCCATCCCTGGACCCTGCCTTGCCTCCAGGCCTATCCTGGCCAAACTCAGCAAGCCTGGCACACACTCCCCTCCTTCCCCAACCTCTGTGACACTCTCCTACCCTTGACACCTGCTTCAGCAACCTCCAACACTTCTCTGGAGATTTCCAATGCTTCTCTGGCATCTCTGTAATCCCCCCAGCTCTTGCTCAGTGTCCAGATAACTCAAAAGCCCCTCCACCCTCCTCCAGCATGCATTGTGGTTATGCATCAAGACACTACCAACACCTGGCTAGTCAGTCTTGGGATGCCCCAAACCATCATACCCAAGACCTGCCTGCATGGTCCAACTCCAGACCTGCAGTCTCAGAGGAGTTCCCCCCACAGGTATTTAAGCCATAGAGTAGTAATAGCTACAGTAGTCTTGATATTACCTATATTCTTGTGTTTGTTATATGTCTCTCATGTCTCTGTCTCTGTTGTTCTGTATTGTCTCATCAAATCTTATTGTTTTCCAATCTCATCTCTCTTAATCTTATCAGTCTTGATCTTATCAGTTTCCATTTTCATCTCCATCTCTCATCTGTTTCCTAAGTTTCATCTCATCTCATTTCCTTCAGTTTCTTGCCTTGTCTCAACTCTCCTGATTACTTCATCACTATCTCCATTTCCCATTAAAGTCTCTCCCATCTCAGAACCTTTAAAAACCCCTCCATACTCTTAACTTGGACCTGCCAAGTTGCCCCCTAGTCCTTGCTATTCAACTCCAGAGCTCCATACTGTACTTGTCCCCTACTCATCCATCACTCCTGCTCCTCCATATAGCCTACTGGAGTATCCCAAACCCCCTGGGACCACCATTACTCCCTTCACCCACCCCATTTCACTCTTCTTGAGCTCACCAGAGCCTGGGATCATGAATATAAACATTATGTCCACCTAGTAAGGGACTTGCCCAGTGCAGCTGAGCCTCCAGGTTAGCAGAATCTGACAGGAGCTAACCCTAACCCTCAGGCAATGCTTGAAAAGGAAATACAGAAAGTTCTGGAGGTTTCTCAAAAAGGAGAAGGTCCTCCAGAAATCTCCAAGGATCTGGAGGGAGCCCCAGGGATGTAGTGCAAGCCTTGGGGAAGAAGATGGGGTTGTGAGGAGTCATCATAGGTTGGAATAGGAAGTCTAAATATGGAAGTCCCCTGACATCACCCCCCCTCTAGCATGCAGCATCTCAATGTGCAGGGTAGAAGGAGTTCCAGATTGCCTGGTCTGCTGGTAAGAGGAGATAGATTTCCCAGATGGCTTGCAGTGTGTCTGTGTGTCTTTGGTGGAACTCCTGGATGAGCCCTGGTGCATGCACATTCTCCCATGGTTCCTAGGAGATGTCCTTGATTCTGTAGCCCTTCCACTTCACCTTGTATTGTAGCCATCATTGGAATAGACAACTGTCTAAGATCAGGGGTCCTACCTGTTGTTCTACCATGAAAGGTTCCAGTAGTTGGTGCAAGAGTTTTTTTGACAGTTGGGTGGTTGTGATATTGGAGGCATCCAGGTAAACTCAATTTCTGGGCTGGTACTTAGGCACCAGGGTTCTTCCATGGTCATAATATTGTGCCATGTCATCCTTGGCCTTTGCAAGAGCTGCCTGGGCTTCTTCTTGTGCCACCTTCATCAGGTCCACAAACTTGTCTACAGCTTCATTCTCTGAAGGCCAGGCCTGGGGTTCAAAGCCCATGTACAAGTGACATCCAGTGTCTAGGAAGAAGGGTGAAACCTGAGTGGCTGTGTGCACATGGTTGTTGTACTAGAACTCAGCATTGGGAAGGAGTTTGTCCCAGTCATCCTGATGCTCATTGCAGAAGAGGCAGAGGTACTGCTTGAGCTCCTGGTTCATGTGTTTGGTCTGGCCATCAGACTGTGGCTAATAGGCAGTCAAGGTATGAAGCTTCATATTAAGTAGTCAGTAGAGCTCTCTGGTGAAGTCTGCCATGAATTGTGGCCCCCAGTCAGACATATAGGCATCAGAGAGGCTGTGGAGCTTCCAGACATTCTTCTGATACAGGTTAGCAGCACTCATAGTCAAGCAAGTGGTGTGGGTGGGGATGAAGTGTGCTTGCTTGCCACATAGGTCCACCACTACCATGATGGCATTGTAACTGTGGGCATCAGGGAGCTTTACAATGAAGTCCACTGAGGCTATGCTCCATCATTCTGTGGGAACTGATTGGGGATGGAGCTGTCTGGTGGAAAGACAATGCTGGGGCTTGGTCTGGAGGCAGAGATCACATGTACTAGTGTAGGACTCAATATACCAGGACATCTGGGGCCACCAGTAGTTCCAGGACATGAGTTCTAGTGTTTTCCATCAGCTGGGGTGTCCAGCAATCTGGAAGTTGTGATGCTGCTCTACAATCCCCCAGCGGAGCTTTGGGATGTTGGGCATGTAGATGCAGTCTTGGAAGGTCAGGAGGCCATCTTGGAAGGCCCATTCATCTGCACAGATGGACTTGGTGCTAGCAGTGCATTCTGATTTCAGGGCTGGGCTGCCTGGGCAACCAGTTCCTCCTGCTGGCCACTCTAGTTTCCATGCTAGATGTCCTGGAGGATGTCCACCTCCACTCCCTCAATGGCTAGGCCTTCCATGGCTCAGATTGCAAGCAATTTGGGCTGGAGGAGCACAATGTTACTATTGTTGTCTCCTTCAGTGCTATGGTCTGCTCTCTAGGACAGGGCATCTGACTTTCCCATACTCTGGCCTGGCTTGTGGTGCAACAAGAAGTTGAAGTTGGCTAAGTAGAGGGACCACCTGGCCTGTTGGCGGTTGAGCTTCTTGGCTGTTTGGAAGTACTCAAGGTTCTTATGATCCATCCAAACCTTTAACTTATGCTGTGCAGCCTACAGAAAGTGTCACCACTCCTCAAAGAACCAGATGATGGCCAGCATCTCCTTGCCATAGATCTCATAGTTGTGCTCTACCACATTCAGGCTCTTGGAGTAGAAGGCCACTGGATGCCACTTCTCATCCTCCTGGGACTGTTGAGATAAGACAGCTCTAGTGCCAAAGTCAGAGCTGTCAGCTTCCACCCAGAAGGGAGAATTGTCATCTGGGAAAAGGAGGACAGGTCTGGAGGTGACAGCACACTTGAGGGCATCAAAGGCTGTCTGCTCTGGGGGTCCCCAGCTCCAATTGGTGTCCTTTGCAGTGAGGTCAAATAGAGGTTGGGCATAATGGGAGAGATCCTGGATGAACCTCCAGTAGAAGTTAGTGAACCCTAGAAAGGCCTGCACCTCCTTGTTCTTGGGCTCTGGCCACTCTGCTACACCCACTACCTTCACCAGGTCCATCTCCATGGCTCCATGTGAGATGATCAGCCCCAGATACTCAATCTGGGTCTGTTTAAACTTGCACTTCTCCAGTTTGAGATAGAGCTGGTGAAGGCAAAGGTGTTCCAAGACAATGTGCATGACCTGGCAGTGCTCCTCTAGCATTCTAGTGTAGATGGAAATGTCATCAAGGTATATGCACACTGCACCTTTGGCAATGAGGTCCCAGAAGATGTTGTTCATCATTGTTTGGAAGGTGGCTAGGCTATTGGTGAGTCCAAAGAACATGACAAGAGGTTCAAACAGCCCTCAGTTAGTCCAGAAGGTGGCCTTCCTTTCATTCCCCTTCTAGATGCACACATTGTTGTAGCCCCACTAGACATCCAGTTTAGTGAAGTACCATGCACCCTGGAGGTTGTTGATGAGCTCAGGGATGAGGGGGAGGGGGTAGTGGTTCTTCATGGTCATGGCATTGAGAACCCGGTAGTCCTGGACCAGTCAGAGCAAGCTGTCCTTCTTTTTGATGAAAAGGACTAAAGAAACTATTAGGGATTTGGAAGGGCAGATGCAACTGGAGTCCAGGTTCTCTTGCAGGAAGGCATTGAGCTCATAACATCTCTAGGGGCACCAGCTCATGGTTACCTTACCCCAGGCCCAGTCTACTTCAGGGTTGTGCTCTCAGAGCCAGGTGAAGCCAAGGATTATGTCCTGCTTGCCTAGACTGGTGACCATGAAGACTGTGCCTTTGGTGTGATTCCAGTAACAGAGGATAAGATCTACCATGGGACTAATGGCACCTGCTTTGTTGGGCATCCCATCAATATTGAACACCAGAATGGGTTTGGAAAGTGGCTGCATGGTCAGGCTATGGTGCTTCACAAACTCTGAGTCCAGGAACAGCCCTGTTGCTCTGCTATCCAGGAGGGCAGTGACCCTGTGGGTTTGCTGGGTGTCTGTGGTCTTAATTTCCATGTTGAGGCACAATAAGTTAGTGGAAGGACTTGGGGCCACTATGTATTGCCAGGGCAGTTGGCATTCCTAGGTGGGATGGTGTGGGTGTAGTCTAACTGTTGTTGGGGAGCTTGGCTTGGGGTCTGGAGTTGGAGTTTGTATATCTAAAGGAGGGATAGCAGGTTTGTCTGTCTTA
Source organism: Termitomyces sp. DKA64 (assembly GCA_017657295.1). NCBI lineage: Eukaryota > Fungi > Basidiomycota > Agaricomycetes > Agaricales > Lyophyllaceae > Termitomyces > Termitomyces sp. DKA64. Next base: position 15,389 of record JAGGAV010008015.1, on the reverse strand, counting down.
GCATGATTGGCATCAGGGAATTCAATTGCATTTTCTAACAACAGACATAGAAACCTGTTAGTACTTGGTGATGGGGGCATACATTTCATCTATCACTCAACTAAAAATCCTCCTCCAGGCCTGGGAGGGGGGCATATATGCCACTCTCCTCTGGGGTCAACTCTGGTGCCAGCTCATTGGGTAATGGAACTCCAGCAGCATCTTTTGCAGCCAGCAGCTGCAGAAGAAGCTCCTCCTGCTTGGTGGTTGAGAGGTAACACACCTCCAGGTCCAGTGGGCAGTGTTATGCAAAGTGCCTCAGCTTTCTGCATCTCTAGCATAGCAGCAGTGCAGGGCAATGCTGCCAGGTGGCATCAATGTCCATAGGAATACCCAGTAGCAGAGGTCACAGTGCAGGGATGGCCAGAGTAGAGGCTGGTGCTGGGATTATGGGAGCAGGGTGTTGGAGACTTGCCAGTGGAGCATGGAAGTTAGTCAGGTGTGCACAGTGTAGTTCCTGTTGGATCTCCATGAGCTGCCACTGATCCTGAGCCACCTTGTACCAAGAGGCAATTCACTCATTATCTGGGTGGCCCTGAGCCATGTTGTCAATGCACTCTATCAGCATGGAGTGCAGGCTGTCCCAGAATGTGAGGCACAATTGAAGGCCATCTGGGTATGTTGCCTGCTTGACCAATGCCAAAAAGGAATTGATGTACTCATCTAACATCTGCCTCCCTTGTCCATACTGCTCCCAGTCATGCAGCACTAACACAGCAGATTTGGCAGGATCTATCAGGAATAACTCCACTCAGAAGTCCTTCTCAAAGGCAGCCCGGTCTATCAAGCTCCCAACACCTCTGGGGTGCCAAAACACCTGTAGTGCATAGGTGGAGGCCCATCCAGTCTTCATGTATGACAATACCCAGGCTATCTAGTACCCAGGCTATTTTTAATGTATCAGAATCAAAGATGTCCCTGCTGAGGTTAATGTAGGTGAGGCAAAATTGGAGGAAGCACTCTCTGCTGAAGCAGTCACTGTCATATGCATCTAGGAGCATGGGGTGCAGAGTCCACACCCAGAGGTTTACCAGAGCTACTAGGGGGACTATTTTCCAGGGGACTTCTTTTTCTGACCTCTGCCCCTGACCAACACTGACTTGCCACAACCAATTCCACTCTCTTGAGGCTCATTTAACATCTCTGAGGCATTCTACAGATCCCTGGAGATCTTTGGAGACTTCTAAAACTTGCCATGATCCCTCAGCAAGCACTTTTGGTCAACTCTGGTCATCTATACCAGTCAAGCCTCTGCTGCCCATTGATGTGCCACACCAAGCAGTGGGGATCCTTAGACTTGTTCTCTTGGATTCCCCTCTGCTAGGTGATTAGTTACCAATTGTATTGTCAATTACCAGTTCTAATATACTTTGGATTCCCCTCTGCTAGCTGTGTGATTTAGCTGCCACTCCTGGAGGTCACCCTTATAGCAGAACAAGTCTCCAAATCCTTGTCTGGAAGCCCCTCATAGCTGCACAGAATCCCTGAGCCCCCTATCTGTCACTTCCCCACCAGGCCTAAGCACTCTCAGAATTCCATGTCTCAGCTTACCAACCCAGACACTCCCTTGGAGGCCCCAGCCCCACAGGATGAGGCCTGGACTTGCTTGCTACATCTAGAGAGCTAGGTGCAATTAACCCAATCTTTCCTCACCCATCACACAACTGAACTCTCCACCCTTTGCCAAACCACTGGGCTCATTTCCCAGTCCCTTCAGGCACTACTAAAGCACCTGCCCCCTACCTCCATGCCACCCCCAGCCACAGAAACACCTCTGGCAGCCCCAGTAGTTCCTCCAGCAGCTCCAGTAAACCCTTGAGCACAAATCCCCCATCTTGTGCTTCTGGATGCATACAATGGCAACCAGTCTGATGGAGAGCACTTCCTCCAGTCCTGCATCACCTACATTCACCTCAGCAGAGACACCTTCAACTCCAATGCACTGCAAATAGCTTGAGTCCTGTCATACATGAAGACTGGACATGCCTTCACCTATGTGCTGCAGGTGTTTTGATGCCCTGGAGGTGTTGGAAGTTTCATTGACTGGGCCACCTTTGAAAGGGACTTCCAGGCAGAGTTCTTCCTAATTGACCCCACCATAACTGCCACCTTAGTGTGATGCAACCAGGAACAGTATGGGCAAGGAAAAAAGATGCTGGACTAGTATATCAACTCCTTCCAGGTGTTGGTCAAGCAAGTGGCCTACCCTGACAGTCTCCAACTGTGCCTCACATTTTGGGATGGTCTGCACTCTGCATTACTGAAATGTATTGACAACCTTGCAGAGGGCTGCCCAGATGACAAGCAGATTGCCACTTGGTATAAAGTGGCCTGAGATCAGTGGCAGCTCATGGAGATTCAACAAGAGCTATGCCACATGCATCTGACTCCCCACCCTGCTCCTGCCACTGCTCTCCAGCACTCTGCTCCCATATGTCCAGCACCTGCCCCTGCTCTGGTCATCTCCACACCATGACCCTTGCTACTGGGCATCCTCATGGATGTTAACACTGCCCAACAGCACTGCCCTGCACCATTACTGTGCTAGAGATGTGGGAAACCAGGGCACTTTGTGTGACACTGCCTGTTGGGTCTTGAGGTATGCTATCTCTCCATGGCTGAGCAGGAGGAGCTCCTCCTGCAACTGTTGGCCATGGCCACTGGAGACCCCTCACTGGACAAGCTGGCACTGGAGTTGACCCCAGAGGAGAGTGGTGCTTGTGCTCCCCTCCTGAGCCTGGAGGAGGATTTTTAGTCAAGCAACACATGAGGAGTATGCCTCCATCACCAGGTAGTAACAGGTTTGCTTGTCTGTCAATAGAAAATGAAATTGCCTCTCTTGATATCAATGGTCTTTAGACAACAGAACCTCAGTACTCCCCTCCAGACATACAAACACTCACTCCAGACTCCAAGCTAAGCTCCTCATAGCCAGCTAGGCTCCACACATGCCACCCTGCCTGGAAATGCCAGCTGCCCCAGTGGTATATAGTAGCCACAAACCCCTCCATGAACTCCTTGCACCTCAACATGGAGATCAAGACCACAGACACTCAACAAGCCCACAGAGTCACTGTCCTCCTGGATAGCAGAGCAATGAGGCTGTTCCTAGATTTGGAGTTTGTGAAACACCACTGCCTAACCATGCAGCTGCTCTCCAAGCCCATTCCAGTGTTCAATATTGGTGGAACACCCAATGAAGCAGGTGCCATCAACTTCATGGTTGATCTTGTCCTCCTCTACCAGAACCATGCTGAGTGCATAGTCTTTGCCATCACCAGCCTAGGCAAGCAGAATATGATCCTTGGCTTCACCTGGCTTCAGGAGCACAACCCTAAAGTAGATTGGGCCTGAGGCAAGGTAACCATGAGCTGATGCCCCTAGAGGTGTGCCACCTGCACTACCAAGGTCAAGGAACAGTGCTGGGCTAAGGTTTGAGAGCATGCAGCCATTTAAGCTTGCCACACTGGTCATCTCCCCTTTGCAAATCTAGACCTTCTAAATCCCCTGCCCCTGGCATTCCCCTGTAGAGAGGCCCTCTACAAGGATGACTGGAGTAGTGGAGGGACCTCAGAGGAGGATCCAAGGGAGGAAGGGTTCAGTGGCTCATGCAGCCTAGAACTCCTGGACAAGGTGGTGGAGGTTGGAGACCAAATATATGCCACTACTCTATGCTCCCTGCCCTCTATTGTGAAGATCCAGGCCAGCCAGACCACCTCTTAGAGACTGGCTCAGGCCTTTGCTGCCAACTCTGCACCCTGGGAATTCTGGGACATCATGCCTTTATATCTATACATATTCAAGGATGTGTTTTCTGAGGCCTAAGCAGTTGGATCATGCCATCAAATTAATGCCAGACTCCAAGCCAGCCAGCTGTAAGGTTTATCCCCTAGCACCAAAGGAGCAGGACAAACTCAATGTCTTCCTGCAGGAGAACCTGGCCTCTGGTCATATCCACCCCTCCAAATCCTCAATGACTTCTCCAGTCTTCTTCATCAAAAAAAAGGACAGCTCTCTCTGACTGGTCAAGGACTACTGAGTCTTAACACCATAACTGTGAAGAACTGCTACCCCCTCCCCCTCATCTCTGAGCTCATCAATAATCTCTGGGGGGTGCAGTACTTCACTAAATTAGATGTCTGGTGGGGCTACAACAATGTATGCATCCAGAAGGGGGATGAAGGGAAGGCTGCCTTCTGAACCAACCAGGGATTGTTTGAACCCCTCATCATGTTCTTTGGGCTCACCAACAGCCCCACCACCTTCCAGATGATGATGAATAACATCTTCCAGAACCTCATTGTGAAAGGTGTAGTGTGCATATACCTCAATGACATCCTCATCTACACCAGGATGTTAGAGGAGCACTACCAGGTCATGTGCATCATCTTGGAATGTCTCTGCTTTCACCAACTCTATCTCAAACTGGAGAAGTGTGAGTTTGAGCAGACCTGGATCAAGTATCTTGGGTTGATCATCTCACATGGAGCTGTGGAGATGGACCTGGTGAAGGTGGCAGGTGTCACAGAGTGGCCAAAGCCCAAGAACAAGAAGGATGTGCAGGCCTTCCTAGGCTTCACTAACTTCTACCAGAGGTTCATCCAAGATTTCTCTCATCATGCCTGACTGTTGTTCAACCTCACTGCAAAGGATGCCACCTGAAGCAGATGGCCTTTGATGATCTCAAGTGTGCTGTCACCTCTGGACCTGTGCTCCTTTTTCTGGATGATGACTCTCCCTTCTGGGTGGAAGCCAACAGCTCTGACTTTGCCACTGGAGCTGTTCTGTCACAACAATCCCAGAAGGATGGGAAATGGCATCTGGTGGCCTTCTACTCCAAGAGCCTGAACACCATGGAGCACAACTATGAAATCCATGACAAGGAGATGTTGGCCATCATCCAGTCCTTTGTAGAGTGGTGGCATTTCCTAGAGGGCACATGGCATAAGTTCAAAGTGTGGATGAAACACAAGAACCTTGAGTACTTCTGGACAGCCAAGAAGCTCAATCACCAGCAGGCCCAGTGGTCCCTCTACCTAGCCAACTTTGACTTCTTGCTGCACTATATGCCATGCCAGAGTATGGGAAAGCTGGATGCCCTGTCTTGGAGAGCTGACTATGGCACTGGAGGAGACAACAGTAACATTGTCATCCTCTGACCCAAGTTATTTGCAATCTGAGCCATAGAAGGCCTAGTTGTCAAGAGAGTAGAGGTAGAGATCCTCTGGGACATCTGGCAAGGAAACCAGGATGGTTTGCAGGAAGAACTTGTTGCTCAGGCAGCCTGGGCACTCAAGTTGGGATATACCACTGGCACCAAGTCCATCTATGCAGATGAATGGACCCTCCACAACAGACTCCTGACCTTCCAGGACCATGTCTATGTGCCCAATGACCTGGAGTTCTGCTAGAGGATTGTAGAGCAGCATCACAACTCCCAGATTGCAGGACACCCCAGCCAGTGGAAGATGTTGGAGCTAGTGTTCCAGAACTACTGGTGGCCCCAGATGTCCCAGTATATTGGGTCCTACACTAGTACATGTGATCTCTGCCTCCAGATTAAGCCCCAACATTACCTCCCCTCTGAACAGCTCCATCCTCTGCCCATCCCCTTGGAGCAATGGAGTGTTACCTTGGTAGACTTCATTGTAGAGCTCCCCAATGCCCATGGCTATGACACCATCATGGTGGTAGTGGACCTCTGTAGCAAGCAAGCCCACTTCAACCCCACTCACACCACCTGCTCCACTATGGGTGCTACAAACCTGTACCAGAAGAACATCTAGAAGCTCCATGGCCTCTGTGATGCCTATATGTTGGCCCAGGGTTCACAATTCATGGTGGAATTCACCTGGGAGCTCTACTGTCTACTTAACATGAAGCTTGACACCTCCATCACCTACCACCCACAGTCTGATGGCCAGACTGAACACATGAACCAGGAACTTGAACAATATCTCCACCTCTTCTGCAATGAGTGCTAGGACAACTGGGACAAACTCCTCCCCAATGCCAAGTTCCAGTACAACAACCACATTTATGTGGCCACTCAAGTTTTGCCTTTCTTTCTAGACACTGAACATTGCCCATCTATGGGTTTTGAACCCTGGGCCCAATCTTTGGAGAATGAGGCCATGAACGAGTTTGTGAACTGGATGAAGATTGCACAGGAGGAAGCCTGAGCAGCTCTGGCAAAGGCAAAGGATGACATGGCACAATATTATGACCATGGAAGAATCCCAGCATCCAAGTACCAGCCTGGAGATCAAGTTTACCTAGAGGCCTCTGATATTACAACCACTTGACCATCAAAAAAGCTCTCACACCAACTACTAGGATCCTTCACAGTAGAATGACAGGTAGGGCCTCTAGCTTATCAACTCCAGCTCCCTGCAGAAATGTGCCAGCTCCATCTGATATTCAATGTGGTCAAGCCAACTCTAGCCCCAGCAGACTCTATCCTGGGGTGATGCCTGGCACCCCTGCCACCTCCAGTGATGGTCAACAACAATGAGGAGTACAAGGTGGAGGAGATCCTGGATAGTCATCCATTCTGGTGGCAGTCACAATACAAGGTGAGGTGGAAAGGCTATGGAATTGGGGACATCTCCTGGGAACCCTGGGAGAACATACACATGCCTGGACTGGTCAGGGAGTTCCACCAACAACACCCAGATGCACCTCAAGCCATTCAAGGAATCTATCCCCTCTCATTGGCAGACCAGGTGATCTGGAACTTCTTCTACTCTGTGCATCAAGATGCCACACACTAGAGAGGGGGAGGTGATGTCAGGGGACTTCCTTTTCTGACCTCTGCCCCTGACCAACACCAACTTGCTGCAACCAATTCCACTCTTCAAAGGCTCATTTAATATCTCTAGAGTGTTCTACAGATCCCTGGAGATCTTTAGAGACTCCTGGAACTTGCCATGATCCCTCAGCAAGCACTTTTGGTCAACTCCAGTTGTCTATACAGTTGTCCCCATGCCTTTGCCACCCGTTGATGCACCACACCAAGCAGCAGGGATCCTTAGACTTGTTCTCTTCAGATTCCCCTCTGCTAAGTGATTAGTTATTATTTGTATTGTCAATTACTGGTTCTAATATACTTCAGATTCCCCTCTGCTAGCTGCATGATTTAGCTGCCACTCCTGGAGGTTGCCCTTACACTATTAGGGCAGTCAGGAGTGGCACAATAGAAGGGGGCAGGCACTCTAACAGTGCCTGGAGGGATTGGGAGATAAGGTTGGTGGTTTGGCAAAGAGTGGAGAGTTTGGTTATATAGTGAGTGAGGAAAGATTAAGTCATTTGCACCTGGTTCTCTAGGTGTAGCAAGTGAGTCCAGGCCTTATCCTGAGGGACCAGAGCCTCTGGAGGACTGTTTAGATTGGCAAGCTGAGACATAGAGTTCCATGTGTGTTTAAGCCTGGTGGGGAAGCAAGAAATAGGAGCTCAGAGACTCCTTGTAAGCTATAGGGAGCTTCCAGACCAGAGTTAGAGACTTGTTTTGCTGTAAGGGCAACCTCTGGGAGCAGCAGCTAAATCATGCAGCTAGCAGAGTGGAATTCAAAGTATATTAGGAATGGTAATCAATGATACAATGGTAACTAATCACCTAGCAGAGGGGAATCCAAAGAGAGCAAGTCTAAGGATTCCTGCTGCTCAGTACAGTGCATCAACAGTGGTGGAGGTATGAGAACAACTGTACAGATGATTAGAGCTAACCCTAACCCTCAGGCAATGCTTGAAAAGGAAATACAGAAAGTTCTGGAGGTTTCCCAAAAAGGAGAAGGACCTCTGGAGATCTCCAGGAATCTGGAGGGAGCCCTGGGTGTGTAGTGTGAGACTTGGAGAAGAAGATTGGGTTGTAGGAAGTCATTGTAGGTCAGAATAGGAAGTCCAGACATGGAAGTTTCCTGACAAGACCATATCATTAACACCTCTGAGTCCAGCCCAAATGCTCCTCAACCACCACTGCACCACCAACAATGCTCTGGAGTTCACCAAACACCTGCCAGACACATCCCCCTTGAAGCACAGATCCCCAGACAACATTGACTCTGACTGTGGTCCACTCCTCAACCACTGCTGCATCACCAACAATGCTCTGGAGTTCATAAAACACTCACTGGACACATCCCCCTTGAAGTGCAGATCCCCAGACAACATTGACTCTGACTGCAGTCCCCCATCTTCCCCCCAGTATGGCCAGTCACTGTGCAAGCCCCTCAAAATCAACCCAATGACCCCATTCCACTCAGAGATAGACAGACTACAAGGATGAGTAAACCAGACCTTGGCTGTCAGGTTCTGCTGACCACAGGGGCTCAGCTGCACTAGGCAAGTCCCTTACTAGGCAGACATAACATCTACACTTACTATCTGTGCTCTGGTGAGCTTTGGAAGAGTGAAACTGAGTGGACAAAGTGGAAAAAAGTGGTCTGGGGAGGTCTGGGGTGCTCTGATGGGCTAGACAAAGGAGCATGAGTGACAGACAAGTGTAGCAGAGGATGGTACAGAGCTCCAGAGTTGAATATCAAGAGTCAGGGGTTAACTTGGGGCAAAGTCTGAGTTGAGGGTGCAGAGATGTTTTGAAGGTTACAGAATTGAGTAGGCTTTCAAGGAGAAATGAGAGTAGAGTTGGGGATAGCCATGGGAGTTGAGACAAGGTGAGACAAGTTGAGAGACTGGGAGAAATGAGACAAGACAGGACTTAGAAAAATAGATGGAAGACAGAGACAAGAAAGGAAACTGATAAGATTGAGACAGATAAGATTGAGACAGATAGATTGATGAAAGAGACAATACAGAACAATGAGATGGAGATACAAAAAATGTAGCAGACATAGTAATGTAGTCAATATCAAGACTACTGTAACAAACACTACTTTATGGTTTGAATATGGATAGGGGAACTCATCCAGGGCCACAGGTCTGAGTCCAGACTGCATGGGGTAAGTCTTGGGTGTGATTGTTTGGGGCATCCTGAGACTGGCTAGCCAGGTGTTGGCTAGTGTCTGATGTGTATCTGTGATGCATGCTGGGGAGGGGGGAGGGGAGTTGGAGTTATCTGAACACTCAGGGAGGGTCAGGGGGATCACAGAGTCTGCTGGGGAAAGCATTGGGGATCTCCAGAGAAGCATCAGGGTTTGCCAGAGCAGGCACCAAGGGTAGTGGAGGGTTGTAGGGATTAGAGGAAGAGGGGGATGTGCTCCAGGGTTGGCTGGGCTTAGTCAGGTGAAGTCTGGGGGTGAGGTGGGTGTCTGGGGATGGGTTATGACATCACCCCCTCCTTCAGTGTTGAGACCCTTCAAGGCACAGAGAAATCCCTGGCAGTGGGCAGTGGCATGGGAATTGAAGTTGAAGTGTGATAGCTTCTCATTGGAAGCTCCCCAGAAGAAAATAAAAGGTGATCAGAACATGTCCAGCCTACCAATGTTACCCTCTCATGTCTTTGGCAGCATCCTTGTCTTCCTCTTCCTTGTTGTCCCCCACTCCTCCATCTTCTGGAGAAAACTGTGTGTAAGTCTGTGCTGAATATGAGGCCCAGAGGGTGGAGTTTAATTGGCATTGTGACTGGAAGAGAGTCAATGATATGTATTGATGTCATAAGTGGTTAGGCCTAGGGTCAGGGTAGCACTGAATCATTCTGACAGAGTTGTCCAGGGTGGTGGTGGGCCCCTCCTTGGGTCCTGCTCCAACTGATACTTTGGGGCCACCTGCCCAACCTTCTCCTATGCCCATTCTGCCCAGCTGACTCTGGGCCCCAGGATGGTGCAGGTGGTTCTGGATGTGCAGTGGGTGCCCCAGTTGGAAGTAACTGCAGATTAGTTTGCAGAAGTGGTGGGGTGGATCCAGGGGCCCCTCATCCTGAAGTGGTGTAGGGCAGAAGGCCTGGTGAGTTGTGGGGTAGTCTCAATATTGTACTCCAACTGACCTGCTACTTAGTGTGTAACCTGCACTTGTTGGGGGGAGGCTTGTGAATTCAAGGAGCCAGTGCCAGGATCCCAGCAAGATTTGTCAGTGTGTCTTCTATGCCATGGACAGCATGAGAAGTGTTCAGTGTTGCAGGACTAGCAGGTGGCCTGTATTGCTGTGGAGCAGGGGTGGGAGTTGGAGTGGGTGGTGGAGCAACTGGACAAAGGGCAGCAGGGTCAGATCTCAGGGTGCAGGGAGGGAGTGTCTCAGTCTGGGGGTCCTGGAGTGGAGGTCAAGTGGAATGGGGGTCATTCCTTAGAGAAAGTCAGGCCTCCCCAGAGTAGACATAAGGAAAGGGCTCCAAGCATGCAGGCCAAGGGCAAAAATGGGACATCCCCTCCTCTGAAGGCTGGGCTCAGCAAGAGGCCCTGGGGGCAGGTGACAATGGTGGGCCCCCCTAGTTCTCACATCTATTCTCTGGAGTCAGGGACATTTGTGGGACAGCCAGGGGACTCTATCCTGTGCTGGAGGGTGGCAGAGCTGGAGGGGCAACTGGTGACATGGGGGGAGGAGCTCTGAGTATTGCAGGAGGAGTTGGTGGTGACACAACAGGATCAGGATGCAGCTTAGCAGGATCACAAGTCTACACTGCAGAAGGTGGAGGAGAGGAGTGTTGAGGCCCAGAGGCTCTGGGGGCACCTGGAGCAGCCAAAGGTGAGGCCAGAGGGGAGGATGGTGGGGTGATGGTCAGGACAGGAGGCCCAGGCAGCCTAGGTGGTGGCAGAGGCAGAGAGTCAATGCAAGGGGTGGTTGGCCAATGAGGCAGCTGTGGGGTGAGGAGGGGTCCTATGTAAGCATGCCCCACTCTGACTATCTCTGTTACTAACTTTGGAAATTTCTCCCTCAGGCTGCGTCCACAAGCACAGAATCCTTCTGGATGGAATGTCCACAGCATTTGCTTTGATCCAGGATGGTGGTGAGGAGGATGCTGAGGGACCTCCTCCCTGAGCTGAAGCAGGGCCTGGGGCAGATGGGGAGGCTGTCAGCAAGTCATTGGTGCTAGAACTCAGTAGACCCTTGGTTGTGGTGGGAAGTGGCAGTCAACATTGAGGAGGCCTTGCCAAGGCATGATGAGCTGTTGGCAAATGTGGCAGCACAGATGGAGATGGACCTGGCAATAGTGGTGCTGGAGAGGGAGGATCTAGAGATGGAGGAATAAGAGGATTTTGCTCTGGTCATGGTTGACATTGTTCTTGGACTCATCTTGCAGTTGCCTTGTATAATTTTGTATTTATAAAATTGTAAATAGTGACTTTCTTGTATCCTTAGAGCAATCTTCAGTTTATGCAGAGAGGGATGAGAATGAAAATGTAGGTGGTACTGGTGGGAGTTGAATCTCTACTAAATCCAGAGGTAGGGGTTATGCCTACTACTGCTATCAGTATACACTAGTCCCAGGGATCTTGGGGCTTGGTGGAATGTTGCTGGTGGAAATCCCAGAGGTTGGTGGGGGCACTGGAGAAGTTTCTCCAGGGTTTCCAAGTGTTGTTGGTGTGGGGGTGCTGGAGCTATTGGAGGTACATCTACAAGAGTCTGGGCCTTTATACTGATCATGGGGGATGTTGGTGGTGTCTTCCAAGACTTTGGGTAGTGGTGAGACATGGCAGGGGGCAGGTCTTGGAGATGCCAAACCATTCTGATCAAGGCAGAGTGTGGGATTCAACCAGTTGATATGGGGTTAGTTTTCCAAAGTCAAGGGAGCCCAAGGATGTGGAAACATGGAAGAATGGGAGGGTGGCGTTGAGGATGAGGGGGTGGGTGGAGAGTGAGGGGTGATATGCTGAGAGGGTGTCTGGGAGAGATTGCCATTGCATGGAGGAATTTTAGCTGGGGTGGAGAAGATGTAGAAGTTTGATGTGCTGTGCCTTTGGGGCTTAGACTGCAGGGTTGTTTTCTGTAAACTGGTACCTGCAGTCTTCCTCATTAATAGTCCAGATGGCATGTTCCATAACCTGGCATTTAGGGCAATGATTGATGAAGTGACCCTGCTCACTGCACATAATGCATGCACTCTCCTTCTGCTGCTGCTCCTGTGTTTCCACTGGAACATCAATCTAGGGCCTGTTTCTAATCTGGTTGGCACCCAGGGTCTCCTGATTGTCTGAGGGCTCTGGGTTATTGTTTGAGTCTGGAGGATCACCAGAGTCAGGGTCTGAGGCCTTGCAGGGGTTGGCAGCATTGAGTTGGGTGGTAGGATGGGATCTGGAGGAGCAGTTTATGATGGTCAGGCCTTGTCTAGGAGAAATGCAGAGTGCAGAGTTAGCAGACATCATGGGGGTGGTGGTCTGGTTGGTGTTGCTTGCTAAGGCCAAGGATACTGGGGCTGTGGGTGCCCAAGGGGCCAGAGGGGTGTCAGGCTGCATGTGGGGGTAGGTCCTTTTGACAGGGTACAATGAGGGGCAGTGCCAGTCTGGAGGTGGTCCCTGACTGACAGACAGGCCATAGAGAGTTGAGTTCTGATCTGAGGCCCAGTACCATGGAGTGAGTGTGACATGGTGGTCAGGCACCAGATAGAATGGAGGATAGTAGGGGTCAGGTACCAGCCTATCATAGTAGTTGGTTAGATAGCTGGCAGGCATGTATGCAGGATTGTAATTAAACATCAGGAATGGGGTAAGGGGAGTCTTGATATTATATCAGGTTCTGCTGACCACAGAAGCTCAGCTGCACTGGGCAAGTCCCTTACCAGGTGGACACAATGTCTTCACTTACTATCCTGTGCTCCAGTGAGCTCTGGAAGAGTGAAACTAAGTAGACAAAGTGGAGAAAAGTGGTCTGGAGAGTGTTAGGTGACTGTTCATACTGGACCCTCTGGTTTGTTTTGTCTGTTCCAAGCTTGCCTTCCATTGCTGTCCTAAATACTTTCAACCAAGGGCTATCTTTTGTTTATATTTTCATGTGGTCACATGCCATGAGTATGGAGATCAAGGCCATTTACAATGGATTTCCATTTCCAGTACAATCTCCAGAGTTATGGCAATTTCCGGAGTTTGCACCTTTGGGTTAGGGTTAGAAGTTTTCCTGAAGCATCACACCTAGCCAGGGAGCTCCTTAGACTTGTTCTCTTTGGATCTCCCTCTGCCAGGTGAGTAGTTATATCCATAGACCCTTATACAGTACTGAATAGACTTTGGATCTCCCCCTGCTAATTGTATGACTTAGCCACAGCCTTCAGAGGTCACTCTTACAGCAGAACAAGTCTCTAGTTGTGGTCTGGGAGCCCCCTTTTCAATTGTTTTGATAAGTCAATACAATTGGGTCAATTGTTTCAACAAGTTGGTGCAACTGAAAGGTCTCTCCTCCACTGGCAACTTGTTACTCTCTGTACTTTCACTATGACCCAGCCAGCCCCTCCAGCACTTCCCCCTGATGCTTCAAGCCCCCAGAATGAAGCCTGGAGTTGCTTGTTGGCTCTAGAGACACAGGTCCAACTTATCCAAGCTTCCCTTACCTCCCACACTGCTGAACTCACTGGACTATGCCAAACTACTAAAGCTGTGTCCCTCCCCCTCCAAACCCTTCTAAAACACCTCCCCCTTGCTCCTACCACTCCCCCTATGCTCCCAGCAGCTGCAGGAAGGTCTGCCTTAGCCCCTAATTCGGACCTTTCAGCTCCCCACTCCAAACTTCCTTGCTCTGCACTCCCTGACATCTTTGATGGGGACCATAAGGTTAGGGAATGTTTCCTCCAGTCCTGTATCACCTATATTCAGCTGAGTGGTGAAGCCTTGCCTCTGATGCCCTCAAGATCACCTGGGTCCTCTCCTATATGAAGACAGGCTGAGCTTCAACCTATGCATTGTGCATCTTCCAGTGTTCAGGAGGAGTAGAGAGTTTTTCTAGTTGGTAAGAGTTTGAGAAGGATTTCTGAGTTGAGTTCTTCCCCCTCATCCTGGCCAAGAGTGCTGCCCTCTCCCTTTGAGACCAAGATCAGTATGGTCAAGGAAAGCAGTCTTTGGATGAGTATATTGATTTATTCCATGCCTTGGTTGAGCAGGCTGGGTGTTTAGATGGTCTTCAGCTTTGCCTCACCTTTTGGGAAGGACTCCACCCCTCTCTCATGGACTGTATTGATAATATGGCTGAGAGGCACCCAGATGATGAACACATAAACACCTGGTACAAGGTGACATGTGAGCAGTGACAGCTGATGGAACTCAAGCATGAGCTGTGATGTATTCAGCATCCTTCAGTTCCTTTTTACTCTCTGGCTACCCCACAAGTGGGCACAATCCTTCCTATTCCCTCTCATGTTGCTCCTTTTCATCCTCCTCCAGCTGCTCCCCCACATTCCCTACCCCAGGGAGCCCCTATGGATGTTGATGCTTCCTGCCAGCAGTCCTCCACCCCCTTGTCATGTCAACACTGTGAAAAGGCTGGCCACTTCACCCATTATTGTCCTCAAGGGTTAGAAGTGCATTACCTCTCTTCATCAGAGCAGGAGGAGCTGCTTGCCCAGCTCCTAGCAGCCCAGGATGTGTCAGGAGCCCCCTTCCCAGATGCCCTCCTACCTACTCTGCCCACTGAGGTTGCCCAGGAGTCAGAGGCTGCATTGGCAGAGCTAGAGGAGGATTTTTAAGGAGGCAACAGATGACCTGTATGCCCTTGTTGCCTAGTGCTAATTGTTTTGCCTCCTTGTCCATAGAATCAAATATATCTGTCTCTCACCATGCCTGTCCACTCTTTGACCTCACTGTCAAGAACACCACATGGCAATGGAAGTCTTTGCAGCAAGTTGCCTTTGATGCCCTCAAGCAAGCAGTGACCTCTAAGCTAGTCCTCTTATTCCCTGACAATGACTCATCCTTCCATGTTGAAGCAGATAGCTCTGACTTTGCCACAGAAGCAGTTCTCTTCCAGCAGTCCAAGGAGGATGGCAAGTGGCATTCTGTAGCCTTCTACTCTAAGAGCCTTAATGCAGTAGAACAGAACTACAAGATTCATGACAAGAAGATGCTTGCCATAATTTGGTCTTTTGAAAAATGGTGGCATTTTCTTGAGGGCACATGGCACAAGTTTGAAGTCTGGACAGATCACAAAAACCTAGAGTACTTCTGTATGGCAAAGAAGCTCAATTGATGCCAAGCTCAATGGTCCTTGTATCTAGCAAACTTTGACTTCTCACTGCACCACAAACTTGGACAGAGCATGGGTAAGCCAGATGCATTATCTAGGCAAGCTGACCATGGCACTGAGGCAGGTGATAATGACAACATCACCCTCCTCAAGCCTGAACTCTTTGCCATTTGTGCTCTAGAAGGAATTGTGATCCAAGGGGATGAGGCAAACATCCTTAAGGACATCCAGCAAGGGAATCAAGAGGGCATGCAAGAGGATGCAGTGGCTCAGGCTGCTCAGGCCCTTTGGGTGTG
>JAGGAV010008014.1:0-21380 GCA_017657295.1 Termitomyces sp. DKA64 | reverse complement strand
GGCAGGTGTTGTGGAGTGGCCAGAGCCCAAGAACAAGAAGGAAGTGCAGGCCTTCCTAGGTTTCACTAACTTCTACTAGAGGTTCATCCAGGATTTCCCACATCATGCCTGACCACTGTTTGACCTCACCACCACAGATGCTGCCTGGAGATGGCAGTTTCCAGAGCAGACAGCTTTCAACAATCTCAAGTGCACTGTCACTTCTGGACCCATCCTCCTTTTCCCAGATGACAACTCCCCCTTCCAGGTAGAAGCCAACAGCTCTGACTTTGTCACCAGAGCTGTTCTATCATAACAATCCCAGGAGGATGGAAAGTGGCACCTGGTGGCCTTCTACTCAAAGAGTCTGAACATGGTCAAGCACAATTACAAAATCCATGACAAGGAGATGCTGGCTATCATCCAGTCCTTCAAGGAGTGGTGGCATTTCCTGGAGGGCACACAGCATAAGTTCAAAGTATGGATGGATCACAAGAATTTCAAGTATTTCCAAACAGCCAAGAAGCTCAATTGCCAACAGGCCTGGTGGTCTCTCTACTTAGCCAACTTTGACTTCTTGCTGCACTACAAGCCTGGCCAGAGCATGGGGAAGCCAGAAACCCTGTCCTGGAGTGCAGACCACAGCACCAGGGGAGATGATTGTGCTCCTCCAACCTAAGTTGTTTGCAATCCAAGCCATGGAAGGCCTAGCCATCAAGGGGGCAGAGATGGAGATCCTTTGGGACATTAGGTGGGGCAACAGGGATGGTCTGCAGGAGGAGCTTGTTGCTCAGGCAGCCAGGGTGCTCAAGCCCAGACATACCACCAGTGTCAAGTCAGTCTGTGCAGACAAATGGGCCCTCTGCAATGGACTCCTGACCTTCTGGGATTGTATCTATGTGCCCAATGACCTGGAGCTCCACCAGAGAATCATAGAGCAACACCATGACTCCCAGATTGCAGGACACCCTGGCTAGTGAAAAATGTTAGAGCTGGTGTCCTGGAACTATTGGTGGCCCCAGATGTCTCAGTATATTGGATCCTACACTAGTACATGCAATCTCTGTCTCCAGACCAAGCCCCAACACCACCTCCCCTCTGGCCAGCTGCACCCCCTGCCTATCCCTGCAGAGCAATGGAGCATTGCCTCAGTAGACTTTATTGTAGAACTCTCCAATGTTCATGGTTACAATGCCATCATGGTAGTGGTGGACCTCTGTGGCAAGCAAGTACATTTCATCCCTACTCATATCACCTGCTCTGCCATGGGTGCCATAACCTGTACCAGAAGAATGTTTGGAAGTTACATGGCCTCTCTGATGCCTACATATCCAACCAGGGTCCACAATTTGTGGCAGATTTCACCTGGGAGCTCTACCAACTACTCAACATGAAGCTTCACACCTCCACCATCTACCACCAGCAGTCTGATGGCCAGACCAAATGCATGAACCAGGAGCTTGAACAATACCTGTGTCTTTTTTGCAATGAGCACCAGGACAACTGGGACAAACTCCTCCCCAATGCTGAGTTCTAGTACCACAACCACATTCATGCAGCCACCCAGTTTTCACCCTTCTTCCTGGACGCTGGACATCATCTGCACATGAGCTTTGAACCCCAAGCCCAACCCTCAGAGAATGAAGCTGTGAACAGGTGTGTGGACCAGACAAAGATCACACAGGAGGGAGCTTGTGCAGCACTGGCAAAGGTGAAGGATGATATGGCATGGTACTATGACCATGGAAGGACCCCAGTGCCCAAGTACAAGCCCAGAGATTGAGTTTACCTGAATGCCTCTGATATCATGACCACCTGGCTGTCAAAGAAGCTCTTGCACTGACAATGAGGACCCTTCATGATAGAATGGCAGGTAGGGCTCCTAGTTTATTGACTCTGGCTTTCTGTGGGGATGTGCCAGCTCCATCTGGTCTTCAACATGGTCAAAATGACTCCAGCTCCAGCAGACCCTATCCTGGGACAATGCTCAGCACCCTTGCCTCCCCTGGTGGTGGTCAACAACAGCAAGGAGTATGAGGTGGAGGAGATACTGGACAGCTGGTTATTCCAGCAAGGACTGCAGTACAAGGTGAAGTGGAAAGGCTTCAGGACCAAGGACATCTCCTGGGAACCCTGAGAGAGCATGTGCACACCTGGACTGCTTAGGGAGTTCCACTGACAACACCCAGATGAGCCCTGAGCCATCTGAGGAACTTATTCTCTCTAACTGGCAGATCAGGCAATCTGGAACTTTTTCTACCCCACATGTCAAGATGCTGCATGCTAGAGAGGGGGTGATATTGGGGGACTACCCCTTCCAACCTCTGCCCCTGTCCAACTCTGACTTTCTTCACCCAATTCTGCTCCCCTAAGACTTGTTTGATGGCTCCTAGGCATTCTACAGGTCCCCAGAGATCTCTGGAGACCCCCAGAACTCTCTGTGATCTCTTGTTGAGCACTTTGGCTATCTCTGGTCACCTACACAGCTGTTCCCATGCCTCTGCCACCCATTGATGTGCTGCACTGAGCAGAGGGGATCCTTAGACTTGTTCTCTTCAGGTTCCCCTCTGCTAAGTAATTAGTTACTATTTTGTATTGTTCATTACATCTCTAATATACTTTGGATTCCCCTCTGCTAGCTGCATGATTGAGCCATTGCTCCCAGAGGTCACCCTTACAGTTACCTCACCCCAGGCCCAATCTACTTTGGGGTTGTGCTCCTGGAGCCAGATGAAGCCAAGGATCATATCCTGCTTGCCTAGGTTGGTGATGGCAAAGATGGTGTGTGGTGTGGTTCCTGTAGTGGAGGACAAGATCTACCACAGAGTTGATGGCACCTGCTTTGTTGGGCATTCCATCAATATTGAACACTGAAATGGGCTTGGAAAGTGGCTGCACAGTCAGGCAATGGCATTTCATGAACTTCAAATCCAGGAACAGCCCTGTTCATTTTCTATTGACAGACAAGTGAACCTGTTAGTACCCAGCAATGGAGGTGTACATCTCATCCATTGCTTGACTAAAAATCCTCCTTCAGGCCTGAGAGGGGTACACAAGCACCACTCTCCTCTGGAGTCAACTCTGGTGCTAGCTTGTCTGGTGAGGAATCTCTGGTGCCATCCTTTGCAGCCAACAGTTGCATGAGGAGCTCCTTCTGCTCTGCCATGGAGAGATAACATACCTTGAGACCCAATGGGCAGTATCACACAAAGTGCCCCAGTTTCCTGCATCTCCAGCACAGTAATGGCACAGAGCAGTGCTGTCAGGTGGCATCAACATCCATGGGGATGCCTGGCAGCAAGGATTGTGGTGCAGGGATGGCCAGAGCAGGGGTGGGTGCTGGAATTATGGGAGTGGGATACTGAAGAGCAGTGACAGGAGTGGAGTGGGGAGTCAGATGTGTGCAGTGTAGCTCCTGTCAAATCTCCATGAGCTGCCACTGGTTCTGGGCCACCTTATACCAAGAGGCAATCTGCTTGTCATCTGGACAGCCCTCAGTGAGGTTGTTGATGCATTCCAGTAATGCAGGGTGCAGGCCATCGAGGCACAGTTGGAGACTGTTGGGGTAGGCTGCTTGCTCAACTAATATCCAGCATAAATCAATATACTTGTCCAGCATCCTTTTCCCTTGCCCATACTGCTCCTGGTCACATAGTGCTAAGGCAGCAGTTTTAGTGGAGTCAATTGGGAAGAACTCTGCCCAGAGGTCCTTTTTAAATAACCCAATCTGTGAAACTTCTGCCACCTCTGGGGCATCAAAACACCTGCAATGCATAGGTGGAGGCATGTCTGGCCTTCATGTACAACAGTACCCAAGCTATTTCAGTGCATTGGAGTTGAAGGCATCTCTGCTGAGGTGAATGTAGGTGAGGCAGGACTGGAGGAAATGCTCTCCACCAGAGTGATTGCCATTGTATGTGTCTGGGAGCATGGGATGGAGGATCCATGCTTGAGGGTTTACTGGAGCTGCCAGGGGGACTGCTGGGGCTGCTGGGGGTAGTTCTGTGGCCAGGGGTGGCATGGAGGTAGGGGCCAGGTGCTCTAGTAGTGCCTGAAGGGACAAAAAACAGTCCTGTCACTCTGCTGTCCAGGAAGGCAGTGACTCCATGAGTTTGCTATGTGTCTATGGTCTCAATCTCCATGTTGAGGCACAGTGAGTTTGTGAAGGGGGTTGATGCCACTACATACTGCTGGGGCAGTCCAGTGTTCCCAGGCAGGGGGATGGTGCTGATGGAGCCTAATGGGTGTGGGGGAGCCTGGCTGGGAGTCCAGAGGTGGTGTTTGTACATCTGAAAGGGGGATCTGAGGTTCTTCTATCTTAGAATGGTTGACATTGGGATGTGCATTTGCATTTTCTAATGACAGACATGTGAACTTGGCAATGGAAGCATACATCTCATCTGTTGCTCAACTAAAAATCCTCCCCCAGACCTGGGAGGGGAGTGCAGGTGCCACTCTCCTCTGGGGTCAACTCTGATGCCAGCTCATCTGGTGACAGGGCTCTGGCAGAGTCCTTTGTGGCCAACAGTTACAGGAGGAGCTCCTTTTGCTCTGCAGTAGAGAGGTAGGGCACCTCAAGGCCCAGTGGGCAGTGTCATGCAAAGTGCCCCAGCTTCTTGCATCACTAGCCCAGCAGCAGTATGGGGTGATGCTGTTGGGTGGCATCTACATCTATGGAAATGCCCAGTGGTACAGGTTGTGGTGTGGGAGTGGCCAGAGCAGGGGTGGGTGCTGGAAGCATGGAAGCAGGGTGCTGGAGACTCACCACCAGAGTGGGGCAGTGGGTTGGGTGCATGCAGCATAGCTCCCACCAGATCTCCATGAGCTGCAATTGGTCCCAGACCACCTTGTACTAAGAAGTGATCTGCCCATTATCCAGGTGGCCCTCAGCAAGGTTGTTAATGCACTCCATCAATGCAGGGTACAGGCCTTCCCTGAACATGAGGCACAGTTGGAGACCATTTGGGTAGGCCACTTGCTTGACTAAGACTTGGAAGGAATAAATGTATTCATCCAGTGTCTGCTTTCCCTGCCCATACTGATCTCTGTCACACAATGCTAGAGCAGTGGATTTGGCAGGATCAATTGGGAAGAACTCTGCTCAGAAATCCTTTTCAAAAGCAGCCCAGTCTGTAAAGCTTCTGATACCTCCAGGGCATCAAAATGCCTGTAGTGCATAGGTGGAGGCCTGTCTGGTCTTTATATATGATAGCACCTGAGCTATCTTCAACACATCAGAGTCAAAGGCATCTTTGCTGAGGTGAATATAGGTGAGGCAAGACTGGAAGAAGCACTCCCCAGCACAGCAGTCACCATCACACATGTCTGAGAGTGTGGGACATGAGATCTGCACACAGAGATTTGCTGGAGCTACTGGTGGGACTGCTAGAGCTGCTGGAGGTGGCATGGTGGTAGGGGTTAGGTGCTCTAGCAGTGCCAGGAGGGATTGAGAGATGTGATTGGTGGTTTGGCAGAGGGTGGAGAGTTTGGTCATGTGATGGGTGAGAGAAGATTGAGTTAGTTGCAGTTGGGTTTCTAGGTGTAGCAAGTGAGTCCAGGCCTCATCCTGAGGAGCCAGAGCATCTGGGGGAGTGTCTGAATTGGTAAGCTGAGACATAGAGTTCCACAGTGTTTAAGCCTGGTGGAGAAGCAACAAATAGGGGCTTGGAGAATCCTTGCAGGCTATGAGGGGCTTCCAGACCAGATTGAAGAGACTTGTTCTGCTGTAAGGCCAACCTCCAGGAGCTGCAGCTCAATCATGCAACTAGCAGAGGGAAGTCCAAAGCTATATAAGGTTAATCAACGATACAATGGTAACTTATCACCTAGCAGAGGGTGATCCAAAGTCTAAGGATCCCCACTGCTTGGTGCAGTGCATCAGCAGGCAGTGGAGGCATGAGAACAACTGTACAGATGGCTGGAGTTAACCCTAACCTTTGGATAATGCTCAAAAGGGAAGTGTGGGAAGTTCTGGAGGTTTTCCAAAAGGGAGAATGACCTCCAGAGATCTCTGGGGATCTGGAGTGAGCCCTGCAGGTGTAGGGCAAGCCTCAGGGAAGGGGAGTGGATTGAGGAGAATCAGTTCAGACCAGAAATGGAAGTCCCCTAACAGTCATTGTCCTGAGCTCTGAGTTTACCCCAAGCTCTCCCCTTTCTTCATGCTCACTCTCTCCTGCCTTTCAGCACTGGGTTCACCCCAGCTCTTCACTTCCTTAGAGATATAGGCTCACCCAAGTTTCTTCTTTTCAGGATCCTTATGTACCTGAGCCTTCAAGCTGTCTTGGTATGAGCTCCTTGAATACTGTGATTTGAGCACCTACAACCACCTTGTCTTCTTATCAAACTCCCAGGCTCAGTCACTCACCTTGTCAAGGCTTCAAACAATGTGCTTGCATCTGTCTTCAAGCCCTATAGCATTACATATGGAGTTATTTATTAAACCCCAGGACTCATTCTATCCAAGTTGACTTATGTCTGTTGCATTCATGTAGGTCTGGGGCCCTTGCCCCTTCATGTATATCATGTTCTAACAGAGTTCTCTTACTAGTTGCCCTGGTGTTAAAGCTTATATCTTGTACCAAGTGATCTATTTCTGATCACAGTTTTGTTTGTCATGGTGAGCAACATCATTTTTCCCTCATTAATGTAATCACAAGCTTGACAGATATTGGTTTCCTCTTACTTGATATACTCTCTGGTTTTATCTGGTGTGGTGATGCTATGATGGGTCTTACAGATCTTTTATACAGAATGGTAAAATTATGCATGCTATGCCTGAGCTTAAGCTCCATTGTGGCCTTCCTTCAAAACTGTCTGTACATATACTTATTGGGAAATTTAACCATGTATGCATGTGATGATAGATTGATGCTGAAATGTATACAAAATATTTGCCTGTCTAATATCTCTATCTCCCACTTGCCCATTGACTACCCCTACCTTGTGGTTCAAGTTTCTATTCTGTTGTGGCCTTCCTCTGAAGCCATCTGTATATATACTTATCATGTAAGTTCATCATGTATGCATGTGATGATAGATTGCCACCAACCTGGTCAATGGTGTCCCTGAGCCACATGACAAAAGTGTTTGCCCATCATCTCTACTCCCCCTTTGCCTCTTCCTTGTCCTTTCAATTGGAGCAAAGTTCATGGCAGAGCCAGCCAAATTACCAGTCTTCATTACAGAAAATGAACTCATACTTCCTTCAATGCATTATGAAATGCTCTTAGTAGAATTGGAGGAACAACCCTATGACATCCATTGCTGGAAAAGGCTGATTACTCTGGCTGAAGAATCACACAATGTGGATACATTATGCATGTCATTTGATACACTATTGGACCACTATCCAAAAGCTGTATGTGGCCTTAAGGTCATCTCTTTTTTATGTATCTGACACATTCCTTTGCAGTTGTCTGCCTGGACTTGTTATATTCCCCACTTCCTACAGGATCCAGCCAGATTTGACACAGCAGAAGACCTCTTCAAGAGGTTTCTCATCAAATTACCAGAAGTTACTTTGTGGAATCTGTATTTGGTGCATGTCAGGTTTGTTACTTTTTGATTCATACCTTTTCATGTTATTCAACATCCCACAGACATGCAAATACCACTTCATTAAGACAAAATGTGGTTTGTGATGTGTATGAGTTTGCACTCCATCATGTTGGGCAGGACAAAGATAGCACTGCTATTTGGATGGATTGCATCCAGTTCTTATGGTCTGGCAAAATGACAACAGTGTTGAAAGAGCAACAGAAGATGTGTGTGCTGAGAGAGGTTTATCATCATGTTGTTCATGTTTCTGTCAAAGGCATTGAAACATTCTAAGAAGAACTCAAGTTGCTTGAGTACAGCCTGGACCAGTCCTTGGTAGGGGAAGTCATGAATAAACTTACCCCAGGGTATGCCTGGGCTGTCATTACCCTCCATCAGCTCTCCAATCATATGCATGCACTGTTGCTGCCACCTGTTCCTGCACACCTGCATCATACTGAGCTTGTTCTTTCTGCACTCCTGACATTTGATGTGATGGAGTGCACACTGCTCACACAGTGGAAAGCTTATTTGAAATGGGAGGGGGGTGATCCTCCAGAGCTTGCAAAGAAGGACAAGAGTGCCACTCTTATGTCCTCCATCCAGCATGTATATGATAAAGCATATGTTCACATATGGCATCACCATGAGATATGGCTCATGGCCTGTGTATTGCTGAAAAAGGTAGGGAAGCATGATAAGGCTTCATCAAGGCCACCTCAATCAGGCATGTACACCTTCATTGATTTTCTCTTATTTCTTGAGCTACATTTCTTATAGCAGGGAACTGGTGGATACTAAAGCTTCCCATAAACAAGCTTTTGCTGAAGTCCTCTTTCAGCTTGACAGGTTCAATCTTGGTGATGAAACTTTGATGGAGTAGCATGGGATTCATAATGCATGACAAACATGACATGATTAGTTTTTGTATTCTTTGAAAGACATATGTATACATGCAACTTATTTCAATATTGAAGGTTTGTAAACACCCTTTCTGTTCATTGAACTTTGTCAGCCTCAGGTCCTGAAAGGATGAAGGCACAAAAATATGTGACAATGCCTTGTGCAAGCCCAGAGTTGACTTAGTGTACAGCAGCAGCACAACAATGGTGTGGAAAAGCATTCTATGCCAGCTCCTCATGTGCAGTGACAAAAGAGGAGCTTAGGAGGGGATGAGGAGAAGAGGAAAGATGGAGCAGAGGATTCTTCTATAATGAGTGTATCTGACAGTTCTTATGTAGTGCAAGCAAATATATTTATTTGATCACCATGAGTATCTACAAGATAAGTGCTAAGAAAGAAAAAGAAACATAATGAGAGGGGTCAGTTAATATGAGGGGTGGGAGAAAAGGAAAAAGCTGAGCTCTATGTGGGTGGGTAGAAGGAAGCAGGACAAGGATGATATGAAGCAGTAGCTAAAACTAGATACAATGAAACTGGTTCACCTGCTGCACATTCTGGGGAACCAGCCACTCCATGATGCCTGAGACCTTGACTGAGTCCATTACAATGCAGCCAGGGCATATCTTCAACCCCACATAGTCACCCTCTGTGGTCCAGAACCTGCATTTCTCAGGTTTCAAGAACAAATTCACCCTCCACAGTCTCCTCAACACTTCCTGTATATGTTTGTCATGCTGTGCCAGGTCCTCAGAAAAGATGATAATGTCATCAAAGTGAAGTACCACATACATGTCCACCAGATCATGAAAAAGCTCACTAACTATCCACTGGAAGGCTGCTGGTGCATTGCACAGCCCAAATTGTATGACAAGGAACTTGAACTGCCCATAGCATGTGCAGAATGATGTTTTCCACTCATTGCCATCTCAAATCTACATGTTGTAGTACCCAAAACACATATCCAGCATCATAAACATCTTTGCTGCCTTAAGCCAATCAAGGAGTTTGTTGGCAAGGGGAATGGGGTACACATTGGGTTTAGTAACTGCATTGAGGACTCAGAAGTCAACAACTAGGTGCAATGTGCCATCCTTCTTCTTTACAAAGAAGACTGGTGCCCCAAAAGGTGCATTGGATGGTCATATATACCCTTTTACCAGGTTCTTGTTGATAGATTCCCAAAGTGCCCTCAGTTCTGCTGGCACCAACTGGTAGAGCTTACCTGGGGGAGGCACCCAAGCTCCCTCTACCAAATCAATGCCCAGGTTGTGTTTCCTGTATTCTGGCAACTGCTCTGAAGCCTTCTTGTCAAAAATATTCAATGACTCATGGAATTCCTGAGGCACCAACTAGGGCATTGGAGCCTGGCTGGTGGACCCTCAGTATGACAGGGAGCTCAAGTGCTGAATATGGTGAACAGGGGGATCTGGCATAGATGATTGCCATGCATCACTGGGCCTGACAGTGCCAGTGCAGGCTAGACTTATGGTTTGCTTTGCTTGGTTCATGCCACATGTTTGAATTACTCAATGCAGTACATGAATCTAACTGGTTTATCAGGCACCATTCTCTCACTGTGGACAAGGCCTATTTCACACATATATTGCAGACTACTTGGTAAAAAGTACACTCAGTTGTTTGAGGGTAAATGCAATTACTAACTATACTTTACTTATTTACTGGCTATGCCATAGTTTGATATTCACGGTTGATCAGAGTCACCAGCCCTGGATGTCTAAGTTATCACAAGTAGATGCATTACACATCAAAAGAAAGTTAACATCCAATGGGAATGTGAAAATTGGTATGGGACTTTATAAGAATCTAAATCATAGTAAGCAGTGGTATAAGCACTTGTGCCATTCATTGGTTTGGGCTTCAGGGGACCAATTGCACACTATACATATTGACTGACCCATAGCTCATGGAACCAGTCCACATATGAGAAAGACTGTCCTGGCTGGGCAGACAAACTGAACATTCTCAGAATAGGACATATAAAAGCTAACAAGGTATCTTATACTAGCTGGTTTTGTCACCTTTAATCTATTTGGAAATTCTCTGATGGTAGCCTTTACCACTAGGGCATGAAAAGTTCACATGAAGTGCATATAAGTATAGTTGCACTGTGAATAGCTCTGACAAGGTGAAAACACCCTGAACCTACTTCAAACATTTGTGACATTCTTGCCACTGAATGCTAGGAAGCAACAGACAAGAAGCAGTTTGTTTGGTGAGATCATTCCTCATTATCCAACCAGGTTCCACAGACAAACAAAACTGAGAAGGAACTTTCAATGTTGAATGCAGCAGAGAATATTTCTTGTACTTTCAGCTTGACATAAAACAGTTCCAACACAATTCTCATAACACACTTGAAATTGCTTATACTACTATGATCATTGTAAGGCTGGACTACTGAACAATACCAAGTTGTTACTACTATATGTTTTCCAATACAACTGTTATTATGTTGACTAGGAATAGAGAAACTATCCATAGGTGCAAAAGATACAAACACCATCATCCTGACTCTAATGGTTTGAGAATAAGTATCACAAGAATAGTTCATAGTTGTCACATCCACAAGTTCCAATCCTGACTCATATTCTCAGATGTATGTGATTGATTGCCTGCAGATCCAATTAGGTCATGTACATGAACAACAAGAACAGCATACATGGAATATCATGAGTGCCAGCAAAACAGTACCAAGGATGATGCCAACAATGGTGCCTGCAGATATTACCAGTGGCACATCAGTGATAGGAATTGATGCTGCAATCCATGTCATTCAGACATTCCTTTTGAATTGTTATTTAGCTTGGTTGATGAAACCATGCTCCTTGCAATAGCCAAGGCTCTGATAGAGACCCATACTATCATCAAGGTCTTGGTCAAGCAAGCCCAAGGGACCTTTTCCTGATTGATATCTCAGAACTCTTCTTTTGAGCTTTCCAAGCAAGCTCTAAGAACTTTCCATGTTCATGTTTTGATGCTATCCCCCCTGAACTTGTGTTGCACCACACCAGCACTGATGACACAGTCACAGTGCAGATTGTGAAAATTGTCCCCACATATAGGTACCTTGGGATCATCTTTGACTCCTAGCTACACTGGGCTGCCCACACCCAGAAAGTGGCCACCAGCATGTAGGACAAGGACAGTGATGCACCACAGACACACACACATGTGCAATCATTGTGTTGGATGTGTTTGACCCAGTCCTTTCCTGCCCCAGCAAGGATACAAAACCTCATGCTGAATGATTGCCTTGCTATCACATACATGAGATTGGCTCTGGATGAAGTCAAGCATTGTAATCTGGTCACATACAAGGGTGCCCACCACTGTTTTGTAGACTTCAAGACCTGTGCCCAGCAAGAGGGGCCAATGAAACATATTTCCCTCCTACAGGAAGCTCTGTCTATGTACTGTTCTCAATCTGAGTCTTTGCCAGTCACAGCTAGTCAGATCACCAACATTGTGAAGAGAGCCTTTGACATGAGTAAAATTGATGCAGATCTGTTCACTTACATTGTTTTACTAAATAGCCTTCTGAGATGGCAGTAATTGGAAATGTAGCTGTGAGTCAGATGTCCACTCTGGCACCTGACCACTCAACCAAATGCTGGGAACATGCTGGCTTCATGGCATTCAACAATCTGAGGATGACCATATTAAATTGAAATGAATATACCAAACCAATAAAATACCACATACTGGCAGTGGATGTTTCCCTGGTCTCTCAGGCAAGACATGCACTTCTCTCATCCCTAAACTCTATTCCCTTCCTTGTTGACTCTGGAGTAACAGTTTGCATATCTCCTTGTCATGACAACTTCCTCACTTTATAACACATTCTACCATGAATCATCAAAGGACTCAGTGGCTTGTCAGTTGCAGCCATGGGCATTGGACACATCCACCTTCATATCATGAAATGTGCCAACATCATCTTGGAAGATGCACTCTACATCCCAAATGACAACATTTGCCTTCTATCAGTTAGCTCTCTCACCTCAAAAGGGTTAGACTCCCAGTTTGACAAAGTATCCATGAAGATCTTCAACAGGTCCACTTGTGCACTCATTGCACAAGGCCCACTTATCCTGAACAAATGCCTCTACTCTCTAAATTCAACTCAGCCCTCACTGAACATTGCACCTTCACCATCCATCACACCACTGATTTGGAGACCTAGCATCACTGCCTTGGGCATGTCAACTACCAGACAGTTATGGACATGGCTAAATTGTCAGAGAGTGAACACATCAAGATGTGTATCCTGTTGTGTTATCACATGTGCTCAGCTACACTGTTTCCTTAGATATGTTTTTTATTTTCCTGCCACACCTCAGTTCATTCCACTACAATGTGCACAATACTGAGGTGTGTTGCCCATATGTTATTTATCACACTCATTACTTACACTACTGCTTAGCAATTACTTTTATTGTTTAGGTGATTAATACATTTTTCAGTTCATTCCACTACAATGTGCATGATACTGAGCAATTACTTTTATTGTTTAGCTACCTTGTATCTCAACTGCACATTGACTTCTCACAGGTTATGGGCCCTGTTGCCTTAAAAACCAACTAAGATAAACAAACTCACCCATATTTCATCTGCGCATACAAAGACTTCCAACCTCCCCGAGATCACCTGGGCCATCGAAAAACCACACTCCGTATCATGTCAAACTCGGAATTGACTACTTGTCCTGTCCTCACAGGGCCTGACAACTTCCAGATTTGGAAGATCCAAATCACTGCGAAGCTGCAACAAGAAAAGGTCTGGGACATCATCACGACACAAGTTTCATCACCTGAATCTCCTGAAACACCACCCGCCACACCAGTCATCTACCTGAGTACATCAACAAGGTACCATGCTGATGGCTGGTCGGTCCGCAATTTGAAAGCAGCTGGCATCATAATTGTATGAGTGGTGTGAGCATCACAAGTCAACCACACACATTACAAGTGAGTGCTGGACGTTGAGGAAAAAGGAGGACAAGAAGAAGAAAGGGAAAAAGAAGGCAAGTCAGGATTCAGACTCAAGCGCTGAAGACTCTGATGGTTCAGAGAGTGATACAGGAGGTGGGACTGCTGGATATTCAAATACAAAGCCTGCCCATGTGTCTAAAGCTTTAATGTCATGAATTTTGGCCTATGCTGGGAGTGCATCAAATCTCACCCGTTCAAGCACAATCACAGACTCGGGAGCCTCAACTCACATGACACCACATAGAGAATAGTTTAAATGCAGAGCATTCAAATAGCTACAACCCCCACGCAAAATCCACTTTGGCGATGATTCCTATGTTGATGCCACAAGGATTGGCACCATCACACTAGAATGCAAAGTCAATGGGTTGACTAAAGTTACAGAACTAGAAAACACACTCTACATCCCTTCCTTCCAGCTCACTTTAGTGTCCATTTATTGCCTCGACGAAAGCAGGATATTACACCGTTTTCAAAAATGGAACCTGCAAAATCAAAACTTCAAAGGGACGAAAAATGGCTCTAACTGGACTGCACAAAGGAGACTTGTACCATCTAGATGTCTTGCCAACAACACACGCACTCATCTCCCATCTCCATCGATATAAATGATCTCCACCGACGATTAGGCCACATATCACCAAGTAAGCTTGTTCAAATGGTAAATGAAGGCTATGTGGAAGGGATTGACAAAACGACTGGAAAACTAAGGTTCTGTGAACTGTGCATTATAGCGAAATCAAAGAAGCTACCCTTCAAACACAAGGGGCAAAAGGCAACTCACCCCTTCCAGGTCATCCACTCCGATGTTGGTGGCCCCATAAAGCTGGCTGATCGCCATGGAATTCAGTACTGGATATCATTGATCGATGAATATGGCCATTTTCCATGGGTTTACTTCATGCACAAGAAAAGCAAAGCATTACAACATTTCCATAAATTCAAAAACAACATACGCACTTACCTTGGGGCAGAGATTGGTGAACTTCACCTTTCTGAAAATTTCATTGATTTCTTCATGTCTGATAATGGTGGTGAATACATTGGAAAACTGTTCCAAGAGGAGCTCGGTAGATCGGGTACCGTGCACCTCACTACAGTGCCAAACACACCTGAACAAAATGGATTGGCAGAACAGATGAATCAAATGCTTGTCAACACTGCTACCGCCATGTTAATTGAGTCGGGCCTCCCAAGATCTTTCTGGTCAGATGCTATGCTCACTGTGGCCACGGTGATCAGAACACCTGCATCTGGCCTGAAAGGGAAGGTACCATATTCTGTGATATTCAACCGTAAAGTGGATATCTCATGGTTCAGGCCCTTTGGATCAACTGCATATGCCCTCATTCCTAAGGACAAACGAGATGGAAGTTTGCTGACAAGGCATGAAAGGCAGTTCTGATAGGCTATACTACTGGAAAGGAGGCCTACAAGCTACTGGATGTAAAGACACAAAAGGAATTCAGCAGTCGCCACATTCGATTTGATGAAAAAATGTGACTTACCAACTGAAATCGTTGAGCCCAAAAAAAAGGGATGGCCAGTGGGAACCAAACTTCTTGCAGCCAGTGTCAAATGATGTGCCAGAGGAGCAGACAGACAGAGGAGAAAACACCGATGATGAGGAAGTGTGGGAACCAAGTTCAAAATCAGTGGGAGCCCCCTCACCAAGCCAGGTTGAGCCTAAGAGTCCGAATGAACCAACAACGGCAAACCTCGAGTCGATCCAAATCATTCTTGCATTGGCAGCCAAGTACAACCTCGAACTCGATCAAATGGACGTCGCTACAGCATACTCAAACAGCGAGCTGGAAGAGGAACTGTATATGTCCCCACCTGATAGCGTTAAAATTCCAGAAGGGCACTGCTGGCGTTTAAGAAGATCGTTGTATGGACTCAAACAAGCAGGACGCACTTGGAATCTCACGCTCGACAAAAGCTTGGAGAACTTGGCTTCTCATGCCTAAATGCCGAAACCTGCTTGTACATCTACCGCAAAGGCGACAAAATATGTTTTCTTGTAGTCTATGTCAATGATTTCACTCTGGCGTCAAACTCACGCCCGTTTTTAGACGCTATCAAGCAGAGGTTATCCAACACATTCAAAATGCGTGACTTGGGAGCCACCACATATATCCTAGGCATACAGATAAGCCGAAACCGAAAAGGGCGCACCATATCACTAAATCAACAGCAGTATGTAAAGAGTGTGGTCGAGCGATGCGGCATGACAGACTCAAAAGCTGCCTGGACCCCCATGGCAACTGGCATAAGACTTACTGCCGAGGACCCTGAAAACAACGCCACCATAACTGAAATGATAATTGGAGGGAAAAGGGTGTCATATTGCAGTGTCGTAGGTTCATTGATGTATGCAACGATGGGGACCAGACCGGACATCGCATACGCCGTAGGAGTACTGGGGCATTTCAGTGCTAACCCAAAGCGCCAGCACTGGACAGCATGAAGCGAGTTTTGCGTTACCTTAATGCAACCAGTGATATGAAACTCACATTCGACGGAAATGACGTAGGGATAGACATGTCCTTCCACGGATATTCCGACGCAGACTGGTCTGGGGATCCAGATGTCAGGGTACGTTTTCGTCTCCGTTCGTGGAGCAATCGGTTGGGCTAGTAAGCGTCAAACAATGGTTGCCCTCTCCTCAACTGAGTCGGAATACATCGGTCTGTGCTACGCGGGACAACACTTGGCCTGACTTCGAAGTTTCTTCGAAGACATTGGTTACACTCAAAAAGGGGCGTCACCTTTACTGTGCGATAACCAGGCGGCCATAATCCTCACCAAAGAAGCTCAGTACCGATCCCGAACCAAGCACAAACAGCGGAAATATCACTATCTCCGAGACGACCTTGTTGCAAAGGGGGAAGCCCTCGTACGCTACGTACCGATCGAGGATATGGTGGCAGATATATTTACTAAGGCCCTGCCTGATGAAAAATATTGGGAGTTCACCAAAGCAATGGGGCTCCGCCTCAAAAATCACACCTCATGAAGCATCGACAGGACATCAGCCAGACTACTTGTACATGCACAAAATTGAATATAAACCTTTTGTCCTGATCTTGGCAGAACATAACCCTAGAATATATGCATGGTCAATTGAATGCATTCTTGTGGGTTACATGCAAGGCTCAAAGGCTTACTGATGCCACAAGCAGAAAGGCAGGAAGATCTATAAGACCTTCTATATCAGGTCCTGTGAAAGCAATGAAGGCCGTCCGCACCCCTTGGTTCCTATCACTGACAATATCACACCTAAAGAATGTGTTATCCTGGACTGGGCAGAGACAGAACCTGTTATCTTCGACAATGATGATCTCATGCCCACAGGAGGAGTACTATTGGTGCAGCCCCAGCTTGAGATAAGGCAGGAAGAGCCCATACAACCACAAGTAGTGGACATGCTCCCTGTCCCACAACTCCAAAGATCTAACTATGTCCCAATACTGACTGTGAGGGCAGACCCAGACAATGCCCCGCCATTGCAAGTACAGAGGGCTGTACAGGAATCCACTGAGGCAGGTGAATGCATGTGGGCACAGCAAAGGGCCAATGCAGAAGCTGAGATTCAAAATCAGGGACTGGAGGCAATTGGTCATTGAGGATCAGAGGCATTTGATCATCAGGGACCAGAGATAAACAATCAACAATTCATGAACTTACCCGACCTCACCAAAGTTGCATCAATAGAAGAACTTGAGCGCCTTCTGACCGTGGCAGGAGAGCTTGGTAACGACCCACTGATGCCTGATATAAATGACAAACCAAATACTTGGATGAAAGTGAAGCAATCAGGCAATGCAGTGAGATGGGAGGCCGCATATCAAGAAGAACTAAACTCACTTCATGAAATGGGAGTCTACAAGCTTGTCCCTTGTTCCAAAATCCCAGATGGCCAGAAGTTCAGAGCAGGCCATCCAGTGTTCAAGATTAAGCACAACAAACATGGGAAGGCATCTAGATTCAAAGTCAGACTGGTATTTTGGGGGTATGAGCAGGTCCATGGGCATGATTACTCAAAGACAACCTCACCTACAGCACGTATGGAATTGTGGTGTATTTTACTGCATCTTGCTGCCACAAAAGGCTGGGATGCAACTCAGATAGATGTCAAGACCACTTTCTTATATGGCATTCTCCCAGAGGACAAAACCCAATACATGAAATAACTGGAGGGATTCGAGGAAGAAGGAAAGGAAGACTGGGTCTGGATTTTGATGCAAGGTTTGTATGGAATGAAGCTGGAATGCAACAGTGAATGAAAACATGGAGTCATGGGGGTTCAAACATCTGGTGTGTGAGGTCTTGCATTTTCCACAGAGCCACTGACCAGGGCGCCATCATTGCAGCATTACATGTCAACAATTTTCTCTCAATTGTGAGCAGCAGAGAAGAGAACAAGTGCTTCAAAGAGCAGATTTGTCAAGTCTTGACAATCTCAGATCTAGGTTTGCCTTGTTTCATCATTGGCATTGCTGTGGAATGGGATCACACAAACAGAGTAGTCAAGTTGTCTCAAACAGCCCTCATCAATAAGATCATGTGCCAGTTCAGTCAAACTGATGCCATGACACTCACCTTGCCAATGGATCCTAATTCAAGATTGGATAAAACTGACAGAAAAACTTTGCCCCCAGAAGAACAATGCAGACTGGAGCATAGTTTCTATCGACAACTGGTTGGATGCCTTCTGTACCTCGAAATCTCCACACATCTGGATATAGCGTTTGGAGTCCAACAACTCACACAGTACCTCAACTCCTATGCCACCCCCCACTGGAATGCTGCTATTTGCTTGGTCAGATACCTAAAAGGCACGCGCAATCTGCAATTGCATTTGAGAGGCAAAGACAACAACATCAATCTTGCGGGCTTTACTGACTCCGATTGTGCCAGCTGCCTCAATACGATATGGAGTGTAGGGGGTTACGTGTGGAATCTGGGTTCCGGAGCAGCTTTGTGGGCTGTCAGGAAGCAGAAGACAATTGCTGCATCCTCTTGTGAGGCAGAATACACGGTGGCTTTCAAAAGTGCACAAGAATGCATCTGGCTTCAGGCACTACTCAAGGACATCAGGCATGATCATACATCTCAAGCAACTTGAATATTTTGTGATAACAACTCCGCGATTGCATTATCTGAAGACCCTCTCTTACATGCTCGAGTATAACATGTCAATATCAAATACTATTTTCTCCGTGAGCGCATCCAACCCAACGGACTAACATTATGTCGAGTTCCTTCCAAAGGAAACACTGCTAATATCTTCACCAAAGCTCTCCCTGGTCCCGTATTCCTATGCCTACGCCCTCGCCTCGGTCTCTGATAGCAATTCCATATGTAAGGAGTGTCTGTGGTGAGGAGGAGTGTTGGACAAGGACAGTGACGCATCATGGACACACACACATGCACAATCATTGTGTTGGACCAGGCACCACTTTTGCACATATGTTTGGCCCAGGTATGCATCAGGGACAAAGCACTATTGTCTCCTACATATATATTGTTTGACACAATATAGACTCAGTACGTTGTATCAACGACTATATTGTGGTTATGTACCTGTTTGACACAATATAGACTAATCGTAATTAGTATGTGTGATATACTATAGTGGATAAGTAATACACACCTCAGTACGTTGTATCAACGACTGAGGTGTGCCGGTATCCAAATCTGACTGATATCTTTTGACTGTACAGTTCCTAACTCCACATTTTGTATGTCATGGATCACATGCGTCCTTGGCGTTGCAGGCCTCTGTCCAATACTCCCCCTGACCTGCGGCGCACTTCTTCAATCGGAATCCATTAGTCTGAGGGCTTGGCAGAATTTGTAATGCTGCGACCAAGACAGGGGCTTGGTGAATAGGTCTGCTAGGTTGTCTTCACTTGGGATGTAATCAATAGCAATCTTCCCTTTCTCAACTGCATGGCATGTAAAGTGGTGGCGCACGTCAATATGTTTGACTCAGTTGTGACTCCTCTTGTTTTCTGTGATAGCGATAGATCCATTATTATCTCCTTTGAGGCTCGCTGGGTATGGCACCGCCATTCCAATCTCCGCAAGTGCCGAATACATCCACTGTATTTGTTCCCCTGCTCTCCCCAGTGCAATATACTCTGCCTTGGTCATCAACATCAATACGGTGTCCTGAAACTTGGCACTCCAGCACATTGGTCCACCTGCTTGTAGGTACACTCCCCCTGACACTGACTTCCAGGTATTGATGTCAGCTGTGAAATCCGAGTTGTAACATCCCCGAGGCATGTAATCCTGGTACTTCAGTCCTCCATATTGTATTTTGTAGTGAAGGGTCGCCTTTAGGTAATGCATGATGTAAAGTAAGGCAAGCCAGTGCACTTTTCCAGGGTTTGACATGAACCAACTCAATGATGTTATCACGAATGAGATATCGGGGTGTGTCCCAATCTGTGCATACATGAGAGATCCTAGTGCTTCACTATACGGCTTATCCTTCATGTAGTGACATTCCTCGTCCATAGCTGGTGACTGTGATTGGCTAAGCACAATTCCTGTCAGTAGGGGGGTGTACTTGGGAGTGCAATCCATCATGCTGAATTTCTCTAACATGCACTTCAAGTATTCTTCTTGGTCAAGTGTGATGATCCATTGCTCTTGGTTGCACACAATGTGTATTCCCAACATGAACTTGATGTCCCCCAGGTCTTTGATCTCAAACGCTTCCCTGAGTTCCTTCCTTGCCCTCTCAGCTTCTTGTTTTGATGATGACATCCCTGATGTATCATTGGTGTAGGTGCTGGTGACTGTCTTCTCTCCATCCCGCTCTCTCATTCTCACCAATTGATCTGCTTCAGATTTTTTGTATGCCAATTGTGACATGTCCCCATCCAGAGTCCCCCACCAGTTCTTCACTGGATCTGATGTCCCATACAATGCCTTATCCAACACCACCACAAGGCTTTTCTCATTGTTGTCCAGTCCATTACTACCATTGTCCATCACTTCTCCATTGCAATCGCTCCCCCTAACCTGTTTGCCACCAAGGACATCAAGCTTGCACATGCCCCCAGGCCGGACTTCATAACCCTCTGGCTGTTCCATCAGCATTGGGACTTGTGTAGGTGCATTGAGATAGGCACTAGTATAGTCTATTTGCCACATCTTGTAGTTGAGTATGATGCCCACTGCAAGGTTCATACAGAATGATTTGTATTTCATGACTGATGCATAGGTTGCGAAATACTCAATGCCAGGTATCTGGGTGAACCCCTTTGTGATGAGGTGTGCCTTCCTGCCCACCACGTGACCCTCTGCATCATATTTGAGTGCAAACACCCACCAGTTCTTCAACATTCTCAGTCCAACTGGTCTCTCCACCAGATGCCACACTTTCTGTTTGTGCATCTTCACCATCTCTTCGTCCATGGGGCCTTTCCATAAATCGGGCCTCTTCATGGCTTCAGAATAGGACTTGGGTACCCACATCTCATCTGCTTTGTGTGCTTCCATTGACAATGCCCCAGGTATGCTTGCATACATCTCCTCCTTGCTCTCAGGCCCATCATCCTCATAGGCAGACAGGTTCTTGCTGTTAGGTGGGGGGATGACATTGGCTGTGTCATCCCTCAGACAAGTGGCTGCTAATTGAGCAGATCTGCGAGGTTTGGGCTGTGCAGGTACCCCAAGTTGCAATGCATTCAGTGATATGGCACTGATTGTGGTGACACTGGACATGGGACCAGGTGCAGGCTCCTCTACACTGTTGGTAGGGGTCACATTGAAGACATTAAAAAGGTCAACTGCATCATCTCCACAGTTGTCAGGTAATGTTGCAAGACTGAAAGATCTGACCTGTTGACCGATCCAGAAGTTTATAATCACCCCTCCCAAAGTAGCCAACCAAGACAGCCTTAGTTGAGTGTGCACTCAGCTTGCCTG
>JAGGAV010008013.1:0-21464 GCA_017657295.1 Termitomyces sp. DKA64 | reverse complement strand
GCGTAAAGACGCGCCACAATGGGGGCCGAGGTTGATGGTGTATCCAGGAACGCCAACACCTTAGCTAGGAGTCTCTGATCCTGCAATAAATTTCTTACTTCCTCCTGCATTGTTACTATCTGTCATGGGGCAACCCCTTCTGCTTGAGCTTCCATCAGTGAGGCTATTGGCTCAGGTTGGGGTCCGCTCTTCTGTAGCACAAACCCTTTGTCATGGGGGGACCTCCCCCCAATAGGATTATCCTTCTCCACTTTCTCGATCATTTCACGATTTATTGCATGGAGTAATTGACATTGTGTTTCTGGTTTCAACTCACTGTCGGGTAGGTCAAGTGCCCCCCAGTTGTAGTACAGGTCGATGCCCTTCCCCTTATTGGGTGCATGGTCCTCCAGGTCCAAGTTTCCAATGGCACTGAAAATTTCTTCAGCCCAAAATTTATTTTTTTTTGTTTGGGCTTGGTGGATTTTGTCCGTCCTCTGATCAATGCATTCCTGTTCCTCGTTGGTCATCGACTGACAAGCGAGGTTCATTGCCCGGCCCTGTTCGGGTGTTAGGGTTGGGATTTCAGTGAGGATTGCCTCCTCCAGGACTTTTTCCACAGTTGGTAGTTGTTTCTTGTAACTTTGTACTGGTGTAGATTCCGCTGATACTGTATTGCTAGTACCAAAGACAGGACTAGTTGTATCTACTGTCAAGTGGGAGTAAGTGTCGCAGTGCTCGTCAGTACTGGACTTTTCATCGCGAGAGTCTGATAGCTCTTCAGCGGACATTCCATCACTTTCCATGAAGTGAGCCTCCCTGTCTGCTTCAGATGCAGGGGCATCCGCTCTCACGACAAGTGAGTTGCCGGCCCTCGGTGGGCTCGCGGCGGCGGGAATGGGTGGTTCCACGGAGTTTTCCAGTTCAGTCAGCTCTGAAGGAGCTTCCTTAGCCAGACTTGGCTCCGGGATGGTCTCGAGGTCTGGTGCAGCTGCAGACTGAGCCAGTGTCGAAGACCGGAGAGGATTTCTATATGACATGTGTTAGCAGTGAATTTTTGAACTGATTACTCACGTAGTTGGTGGTGCTGGTTGATCAGTCCAGCGACGTCCAGTGACAAGAGTAAAGAAGTGGTTTTTCTGTTTTGAAAGCTAGGAAGTGGTTCTGTTCAAAATATGTGACGTTAGCGTGATAGACACAGTAATGTCGCACGAGAGAATTAATGAAAAGCTTAGAGACTTCCGGTAGAACAGGTGTAAGTCCTAGATTAGAAGAACTAATTCGTCTACAATACATGTCGAACACATATACCATAGATTGCCTGTACGTAATGTAGTCGTAGTAATATCGGGACAAAGTGAGGTGCCGGTAGTAAGAACTGCGGATGGAGTCTTGGCAACCGCGCCGTTACACGAGTTTACGCGTATTTGTCGGTGGTTGAAATCTCCTTGCGCCGAATTCCCCAACTATTATAATTTCCTATTCTCCTGCGATATCCCTCTCTCCCTGTATCACCATCTTTTCCGAGCAACTCTCAATCTCTTCCATCAATTTATCACGACCTCCCAACGAAATTTCCTCAACTTGTGCGTTACCTGAAATCAAATACCCTGACTTGCAATGGCCGCAGCAAACAAGGAAGTCTTGACTCCCTTTCTTCTTCGGTCCTCTACCCCAGGTACATACAGTAGACTTCTCATGCACAACAAAACAATGTGCTCATGTATTGTTTTGCACAGCTGCGAATGAGAAAGGTAAAATAGACCATTCCACAATTGACCGCCACACTGAAGCAAGATATTTTAGTCCTCCGTTATCTTGAAGGCATGTCTAGAGAAGGGGATGAACCAGACAATACTCCGCCACGTTCGGTTGTTGATCCCAGCGAGGTCCGTAGCAAAGTTGGTTCTCCACGCGCTCGTTCCCCCCTTCAAGTGCAATCTCCGGCTGCCCGAAGCAGAAGGAGCGAAACTTT
This sequence comes from Termitomyces sp. DKA64, assembly GCA_017657295.1. Taxonomy (NCBI): domain Eukaryota; kingdom Fungi; phylum Basidiomycota; class Agaricomycetes; order Agaricales; family Lyophyllaceae; genus Termitomyces; species Termitomyces sp. DKA64. The sequence goes on along the minus strand of JAGGAV010008013.1, from coordinate 19,510 downwards.
GCTAGATCCTGTGAAGTCTTCCATGAGCTACACAAAACACAATGGCAGCCAGGTTGCCCTTCATGACGATGATGCAGACTCGAACGCCCAGGAAGGACGGACATCTGAGGCTGGAGACACTAATCCCGCGGTGCGTCTGTCGTTCTCGATGATATGCCTTAGCACTGAACTAGGTATAGATGGAACCAGGTCCTCACGATCCTCCAGGACCTAAGTACGAATCTTATGACTCCGGACCTTCGTTCGGAAACTTTGGGCCACTGCCCTCAGATGATCATGTTCCTGCTCCTGTTCCCAATTTCTCTTCCTGGAATGTACGCTGTGAAGTTATGTCAACTTGCTTTTGCTAATGGTGTAACAGCCCAACTGGGCTCAGATTCAATCCAAGTCACCTCTCCCACCTTCAAACGATTGGAATGGTAAAGAAAACGGTCACGAAGGTGCGCAGTCCATCCAAGCCGCCAAAATACCTCTTCCACCCTCCGAGTATGCCATGTCTCCACGAGGGGCCAACAATGACATGAACAGACACGAGCTCATGGTTCGTCATTCTAACGCCCTCCAAGTAACTATCTGACCTCTGCTCAGTCTCCAAGGAGCAACACCCAAAGTATCAATGGCAAGGACCGTGCTATGTCTCCATCAGGCCGGTCTCAACTAAGCAAAACAACTACTCCACTCAGCCCACGCCTAATGTCCCCCCAAGATCGATCTAAAGCCCCCTCTATCTCACCTTCCGAGTCACCTTCACAAGTCCGGCCGCAGCCAATGTCTTCGCGCAACAGTGCGTATCTACTACATCTCATTTTTGACGAATCTCCTGCTAACTCCTAAAAAAGGGGGCTCCGGCTCCATCCCCTCCGGCGGTGGACACCAGACACGCCCCTTCTCACCCTACAGGCATGCACCCACGACCGAGGATCTCCTGCACGCTGCCGTTCGCGGCCGTGCAATCATCATCCCAGAGGAGGAAGAAAAAGCTTCTTCGGTCGCGCCCGCGCAGAACCGTTCAAAGACACAGTCACATGTCAGCAAGACTACTTCGCAACCCCGGACACATTCCAGCAGGGCGCCGTCACAACAGTCGAAGTCTCAAGTTTCTGCTATACAGCCCCAGATGAATGGGAGTAGCAAGGCGTCCACGGCTTCAGGCTACGAGGGCTCGCGTCATTCAGACAACCATGACCATGCCGAAGGTGGGGAACATACGCCCCGTGCACGCTCACTAGACGAACATGATCTCGATCCAGAGGAAGCTCGTATTGTCCGTGCGGCACTGGCAGCTGCGACCCCGCGTACGTCTTACTACGCCGAGCCGCTCGAGCCGAGTTTTTCTAGTCACTATCATGATCTGGAGTTGTGTGTTCTGTTGCATCAAGAAGCGGACCCGAATGTACATGATGTTGTGAAGAGGGCATTGAGGAAGGCGGTAGTGCAGAGGGTGAAGAAGTTGGGGATGAAATATGATCATGAGGTAAGTTTGGTGGAAAATTTCCATGATTGCTGTGTTGATGGGCTTTTAGTCCCTTAAGCAGTACAAGAGGTCCCATATGGACCATAACCCTCTTCATCATGATAATAACTGTGATGTGGGCGTTTTCCTTCTCTGCCCAGTTCACACATTCAACTAAGACTTAACCTCAACAACAGGAACCACCTGAATGGGCCCAAGATATCAAACGTGAGATCGTACTAATGCAACAACGCATCGAGTCTCTTGGTCCCAAAATTGAGAATCTCCGTCCGCATGGTGCCTCCCAAGAGTTCAATGACTCCCGCTTCGCGCACCAAGACCCCTCTGACTCACGCACACCCCGCACACAGACCGTCCACCTGCAAACGCAGCCCACTGGCACCGCAGCTGACTCCATGTTCCAAGGCGCCTGTACCGATATCATAATCGGACATGATTGGGTTGCACGTCCGCGCCACCAGCACAATGGGAACGATGATGAACAGTCCGATAATCAAACGGAGACGCAGACAATGGAGAGAAGGTTGCTTTCAGTGGAAACGGCCGCCAAGCGTGGGGTGTATGGGGCGGATGATCGGGATGATTCACCCGGACAGCAGTACCTCGAGGAACAACTCTACCGGCTCCATCAGCGTCAGGGTGGTAGCCAATCGGGGCGTTCGCACCATACGTGGCTCGTCTCCCGAGAGCCAGGGCAAATTGACGATGACGATGAAGAGGGTCCTCCGCCGTCGGGTATGCCTACTATCCCTGATACGAATGGGGGTGGGTTCGCAGAAAGGGAAGGATCGCGTTCGCCGCCGCTTCCTGCGCTTCCAGAACATGAGGGTAATGAGGTTGAGCCACATGGTGGGGTTGTTACAACTCCACAGGGCCCGTGGAGGACACATGATTACGATGCGGAAACCTCCCAGCCTCGGATGGCACCTTGGCAACTTATCCATGCACGCTTACTCCAGTGGGCTGTTATCTGGCCCCAGACTGAGCTGGACATGGCACTGAATAGCACTACGAGAGGCCAGCAGATCGACGAGATTGCGCTCAGCATCTGGACGACCCAGACATATAAGAGGTATGTTCGCGCAAGGTTGACGGATAATCCGGCGGGTATCGTGGATCGGTTGTTCGTACCCCCGAATATGGCGGATGCGATTAGCAATGCAGTGTACAATGGTCAGCATGGGAATGCGTGTGGGATGTTGAGGGAAATGTGGACTACTTTTGGGTTGCCTGGGATGCCGCGGCTGTTGGTTGTGCTTGCGAGACACAGATCGGAGAATGATCATTGGGTTGTTCATCGGTATTTTCTCTGTGATTTTTGTGTTACTTCTAGCTTCTGATTGACGACTTGCAGGTACTCGTTGCCTGAGGGAACCCTCATGACTTACGATTCTTATAGTGGTCGAAGTTTGATGGATGGACGCGTATGTTGATGACTGTCTTTTGGAAACCTTTGCATCCTGATTGATGTTCTTAGCCGCTTGGTTGGTGGTTCGCCATCCGCATCGCATGGCCAAACGCAAACTATCCGAGCCCTGATCATCTTGAGCAGAAGATGGTGCGTCTCCATCGGCCTGCCCAATTACCCATTGACAATTCTGTCGCGGCTGCTGGGATTTGGCGAAACATTCTCATGGGCTCACGTGGAGAGCGCAGCCTGGACCTTGAACGCCTGCGCGACCTAATTAATACCGAAGTAAAGAACCTCCGCCAGAGAAAAGTTCTTGGTAGGTTATCGATCACGGCGCCCCGGCAGGCTTTGAATTGGGAACACTAATTTGAAAGGAAAGCGATGGTGGTAAACGGAATGTTGTATGTTTTACGTTATCTTTATAAGTAAATCAGGCGCTATCGCAAGCCTGTGTGCTGATCTTGGGATACCTCTTTTTTTGTCTGGATTACAAATGTGTACGTAGTACCTGGTGTATTCTTGTATTTTATGGCATCTGCTTCCCTCGCAACTCTATTATAGGATCTGTTGTTTCTTTATTTTTGATCTCGACATCACAAAATTGATTACTCTACCAATCTGCCAAAATACCCCTGGCCAGTTATTAATGTGAGGCTGGTTACTATTCGTGAAGGGAAAGAGGCGAGCGGATGGAAACCAATGACTGAAATTAGAAGAAGCTGAGCTTTGAATGGAAGTCTGGCGCGTGCTTGCGGGAAAGAGATGGGTCGGTTTCTTGAGTCTAGGACAGTTCTCGAAGACATAATCTAAGTACCCTACAGCGGCTGCCGCTGAGGCAGCGCACGCCTAAAGCTGTGGCCAGCAAATGGTTCTCGGCTAACGCCTGCCAGGGCCAGTGCCTCGCGGATTGATTTGACGAAATATGTGTAGGACAGGGCCCCGCCGTCCGGCAACTCAAAGAGGGGGGCGGTGTCCTCCCGTGGAAGCTCGCGGAATAGCCTTTTAAGGGCTGCGACGGGACAGGAGGGGCGACCCGGTGCTGCCGCTGCCGTGATCATGACCCCTTTCCTGAAGAGACCAGTTTTGGAGGCTAGGAGAGTGAGGCGGAAATGGGTGGCATGCTCAAAGTCGGGCAAGAACTTGATGGAGCTGCGGGAGAGGTTGAGGTTCGCGTTATATTTACCTTTTTTACCCACTGTGAATTCTCCGCTGCGTAAGAGGCCAGAGTAGGCGAGGCAGCATGCAGTATACCTGGCATAATGCCAGGTTTAAGCTAAGCTAGTAGGGATGAGAGGATTGGGAGGGTGATGGGCTGGACTGGGCGGTGATTGTGTTCTCCATGAAAATGCTTAGCTCCTTGCAGGAGGCACTGCACCAAAGGGGATTCGAGCGCTGCAAAGGGGAGATCAGCATCGACACGGAGGGTACAAGTAAGCTTTGATTGTCTTGGGCTGAACTCGTGAGCTGAGGCTCGCAACCCAAGACAAGACTGCAGGGTTGTGGGGCTGGAAGGATGGAACCATCGATGTTGTAGAGGTTGTTGAGTTGTATGTGGAGGATAAATTGGTGTTGGTCTGTGGAGTATGTGTGGTGGGTGCTTACGGTAAGCCCGTGCCAAAGGTAGAAAGCAATGGTCTTGGGGTGGCGACAGTTCTGTTCATACCACCAAGCTGGAGGCGCTTCGAGAAGGGTTTCTGTTTGAGCCAGAGTGCAATGGCAAACATACAGGAAAAAGAAAAACAAGAGGCAGCATCAACAATTGAATTGTCAGCAAAAGAAAGCCATTCAGAAGAGATAGAAAAGTCTAGATGGCAGGCCAGGGCTATCATATGCTCGATGAGTTTCATGGTTGGCGTGGACTGAATGGATTTGTCATGGATTGCACTCAAGACTGCCTCATTATCTACATGGAACATGACATGACACCCTCTGAAGCTTTCCCCCCAGCAGAGAATTGTATGGACAACTGCCAGCATTTCTTTGGCATGCCTTGTGGAGGTGGCATGGACAGCAGGCAGAGAACCAGCTGTCTTCTGGGTGACCACTTATGCCCTTGGAACTGCTGGCATCAGTGAAAACATCGATGCGGCAGCAGCTTGGCATGACTAGGCAAATGCCATTCCAGGACAGTGCAATGGAGGCTCACCAGCTTATGTCCTGCCAGACACGGTGGGCTAGATGGAAAGTGGTGAAGGGGGTAGAAGGAAATGAGGAGGCAAAGTTGTAAAGGCTGCAGAGAAGGGCTCAAGACATGGGGATAACCTGTGAGGTGAACTGAAGAAAGCCAGGGAGCTCATCAAGGTTGTGCTTGCTGCACTTTTTTTGAGACTTCCAGTGGGGAGTTAGCTCTCACAGGTAAGCAAGCTTGTCCTGAGGCAGGCAGATCTCCATTGAGAGTGAGTCGAGTTCCAGGGCTAAGAATTTGATTGTGGTTGTGGGTCCAATGATCTTGGATGGCTGGAATGTGAGGCCAAGTTGCCTTACTAACTCCAAAGGCCACTCTAGGGATTGCTTGACCAAGTCTGGGGACATCTGAAGGAAGAATATGCTGAGGAAATTGTCAAGGTAGTGGCAGAGGCATGCAGGGATGTTGTGCTGGAGGATCCAGTGGTGGGCCTTGGCAAAGAGGTTGAAGATGTAGGGTGCTAAATGCACCCCAAACAGAAGTACTAGATCATGGTAGAACATCCCTAGTCATCCAAAACCCAGAAGCAGCCAGTCAACTTGGCAGATGGGGATGTGTTGGAAAACAGATTCCAGCCATGAGAGATGATGTATGCAGCAAACTTTGTTGAGTGTTTCCAGGTGACCACCCTGATGGGCAATGACTGAAAGGTTGGGAAAGGGAGGTGGGGCAAAGGGCCCTCAGGACTGCCCATTGGCAATTTGGGCAGCAATGTCATGTGGAAGGGACATAACTGTGGCTGGATCACCAGTAGCTGATTTTAGGTTCACACCAATTTAACTTAGAAATCAGTCCCTAGTGAACCCAATATCAGCTCCCACCTATATTATCTGTGTAATGGTAATCTACAAGAGTGGGATCAGGATACCTGCATAGGTAATAGAGCCAAGCTTGATGGTTAAGAGAGGAATGGTCAGGGGGATGGTGTGAAGTGTCAGGCAGGGGGGCATTAGCATGGGGGGCAGTGTTGGGGTTAGGAGGGGGTGGTGGAAGGTCAGAGGAGGGGTATCAGAAGCAATGACAGTCCAAAAAATGAGATGGGGGCACCCAGAGGAAGGCTTGGGCAAGATGCAGGAGTGCAGGAGCAAGGACTCACCCTGCCTAGAGCCTGGTCTTTGTACTGTTGTTTCCTGTGGTCTGGCTGTCAGAGGACCTGTCCAAGTCAGACCCCATTCTTGTTTTCCTTGTTCTGAGCCATCCTTACATCCCCACCCTTCTATCCTTTGGTGACAAGTACTTTCAAACCACGATGCCACACTCAAGAGGGGGAGTGATGTCAGGGACCCATCCAAGTCAGACCCTATTCTTGTTTTCCCTTGTTCTGAGCCATCCTCACATCCCCACCCTTTCATCCTTTGGTGACAAGTACTTTCAAACCAGGGCTATTCAGCAGTGCTATTTTGGGGTGGCTATGCTCCAGGAGGCTGGAGATTGAGGCCAATCAAGATGGACTTCCACTTTGGGGATCAGACTCTGGACTTAGTGTTAGGTAGTGTTTTTATTAGAAGCTCTAGAGTCAATTTTCTGAACACTGGCATTGGAAATCCTCAGACTTGTTCTCTTTGGATCTCCTTTTGCCAGGTGAGTAGTTAGACCTCTAGAACTTCTCATAAACATTGAATATACTTTGGATCTCCCTCTGCCAATTGTGTGACAGCCTCCAGAGGTCACCCTTACAGAGACTGAGAGGCATGAGACAAGACAAGAGTGAAACAAGATAGAGTTGGAAAGACACAAGCTGGGACACAATCATAGGTAATATCAAGACTACCATAATTAATATTACTCTATAACTTAAGTACTGATAGGGAACCTCCCTTGGGGCTGCAGATCCAAGGGTTTGAGCTCATCATGGCCATGCAGGTGTTGATTATCATTGTCTGGATGTGGGGAATATACCAAGACTTGTGGGCAAGTCATGGTGATGCTTTGATGCAGATTTGTGATGCATGAAGCTAGCCAGGGGCCAAATGAAGTATTGGGGTCACCTGGGTCTGTTGAGGTTGGGGAAGTGGCAGGGCCTACCAGGAGAAGTACCAGGATTTGCCAGACAAGTATTGGAGTCTGCCAGACAAGTGTCAGGGTCTGTTGTGGCAGGTGCTGGGGGTGGGGGTTGGTTGTAGGGGCTCATGGGGAGTTGGAGCATGCTCTGGGGCTATTGGGATTAGTTGGAGTGCATTCCAGGGGTTGGAGTGAGGCCTGGGGGTCTGGGGATGGCTTGTGACAATCCATACAGTGTATGCCATCAATTCTGTGATGCATATAATATTCTGTGAAGGGATTTGTCCAGCTCTGCCACTAAGCTTTCCTCACTATTGTTGACTCCACCACTGCTAGTATTGCCTCTGCCTTCACCAACCACACCACCACTTTTGTTTCCACTGCCCCAAATCTGTTTGCCCTGACTGAAATCCACCTCATACACCTCACTCAGGCATACCTCATATCCCTCAGGTTGTTCCATCAACACTTTGCCTTCTGCTGGTACATTCAGGTAAGCACTCACATAATTGATCTGGCACATCTCATGATCACAGACTGCCCCAACTACAAGGTTCATCCACAAGGATTCATATTTTACCACTGACACATACAAGGCAAAATAGTTGATGCCAAGAATTTGGGTGAAGCCCTTTACCACAAGTCTTGCTTTCTGCCCAATGACTTTCCCATCTGCACTGTATTTGATCACAAACACCCATTGATTTTTCATTGTCCTCACACCCTCCAGTCTTTCAATCAAGCGCCACACCTTGCTTTCCTTCATCTGCTCCATCTCCTGATCCATTGGTCCCTTCCACAATTTGGGACAAGTCATTGCTCACTGTACATCTTAGGGATCCATGTCTCATTGTCATACACTGTGCATGTCATCAGCACTCCAGTCATACTTGCAAATGTCTACTCCTCACTTTTGGGGTCAGACAGGTCATCATCAGGCAGTGCGGGAGAACAGGTTGGATTGGCTCTGGTGGCAAGACATGCTGAGCAACAAGGTTCAGGTATGCTGATAGCAACATCTGTGGCAGAACCAGGAACATTGGAGTTACCAGTCACAGCCAATGGTTGTGGTGCACAGCCATTGCTCCTCATGGCTTGGAACATATAATATGGTTGCTGCAAGTCATTGCCAGCAGTGACAGCAGTCTCAATATCATCTGTGGGAATGTCAAAGACCTCAAATAGGTGCACAGCCAGGCCATCACAGGCATCAAGCAGGATTTGATGGCTTAGGCCCTCCTTGAAAACTACATCACAGGATCTGAAAATGTGTCCTGTAGACCATTCCAGAAGCTTGTAGTCCCCTCAGCCAAAGTACCCAATCATCATGCATTTGACAGAGTACACATCTAGCTTGCTACCACCATCCTCCTTAGGTATCTTACCATAAGCAGTACACCCAAACAGATGCAGGTATGAAATATTGGGTTTGGATCCAGTTCTGATTTCATAGGGTGTCTTTCCAGGATGTCAAGAGCTCAGAACTGGATCCAGGACATGAATAGCAGTTGATGTGGCCTCACCCCAGTGATGAGCTGGGAGGTGTGAGTTGCTGAGCATGCTCCAGGCAAGGTCTAGGATTGTGCAGTTCCTGTGCTCAACCACACTATTTGCAGATGGGTGAGGCACTGTAGAGTCTCATGCTTATTTCCACATTTTTTACAATATGCTGGCCCTCAGATGTCAAATGCCACATGCTCATACAGCTTTGTCTCAGGTTCCACCTCAGTATCAAAGGGGCACCTAGCCTGCTTTCCCATAATGCAGTCTTCACACTTCCCATTTGTTGACATCTTAGTAACCTTTAGTCTGTCAACCATGTCTTTCTTGATCATCTCATGCAACATGCTCTCACTCACATGGCCCTACCAACAATGCCAAGTTTCAAGATCAACTGGATGGTGAAGGGATTGGGTGACAAGTGCAGTGGGCAGTGGCAAAGTGAAGTTCACCACAAACATTGTCTCAGATAGTGGGCATTGCATGAAAGGCAATCCATTCAGTGTGCTAAATAATGCACCACTTGCATCAATACCCAACTTCACTCCCTTGAAAACCAGGCTGCCTATCAAGATCAAGTTATGATTGAGGTCAGGAGCATGCAATGCATCTTCAAACACAAGTTCAATGGTTTCACCACCATACTCAACCCACTTCCTGACCTTCCCTCAACCAAGTATGTTGGTTGTGCCTTTTGCCATCATACCTGTCTTATCATCTGTTTTGAGAGGATCATACATGATGAAATTGCAGCAATCTGTGAAGAAGTTCCAGCTTGTGCTGAGTCTGCATATGTGATGTGCCCATTGCCTGTGCCAACACCTGTCAGGGTTGAGAAGGCTATGCACCAGGAGTTGTTGACATTGCTGGCCAACATCACCATTGAGTCAGCTCACAGGTTGCTTGTCACTCCCAGAGCATCACTGGTCATGGTAGGAGTAGATGGTCCACCTTTATTCTGCTTCTACCAGTTGGGATACTGTCCTTTCATGCCCCTGCCTTCCTGAAGCATTTATCCTTGGTATGCCCAGTGCAGCCACAGTTGGAGTTGGCACACATGAGTCTGATCTTAGCCTGGTGACCAGTCTGTGTGACAAGTGCTTGTATCAACTTCACTGGGAAGATCATAAATATATCATGCAGCAGCAGGACATGCAACATCAGTTGGACAATGACCTTGGTAGATGTGCCTTCATTGATGAGAGACCCAGTCACAGCTGCCCAAGCATCAGGCAGTGAGTGTATCACATATGTCCTGAATCTGCAGTCATCAGCCCCAGCACCCTGATCATTGGCTTTTGCCCAGGCAGTATGCATTGCCTTGAAATGTGCTTCAATATTTGCACTGTCAGAGTATTTTATGGCACTAAGTTCCTCCTCAGCATGGAGCAACCCAAGATCAGTTTTTGTGTTGTGTATAGCAGTAAGTGAATGTCATGCATCTGCAGCCATGCCATCCATCCTGATGCCAGCACCAACAGAGTTCACAATGTTCAGAGTGACCATGCTCCAAGCATATGCATCCCTCTGCAGCCATTCATTGAATATAGGGTTTGCAGAGCCCCACCAAGTGGTGGAGGTGCTATCAGTGGACTTTAACTTCAGAAGCTTCAGTCTTTTCTGTGGTGTTCAAAATATCCCCTGTTCAGTAGCCTAGGAGGCCATGGCCATGAGCCACCTCAGTGATAATCATCTTAAGGGCAACCCAGTTCACACCATCAAATTTGATCATCTGCTGGAAGCAGGAATAGAGGAGCATTCTGAGACATAATCAGTCTGACATTGGTTGTTTTGGTGGGCCAAAAAAAATTTCCTGAGTCACACAGTAATTACTGAGTGACACAGGGCCCAAACCTTGTTGAACACAAATAGACTTAGTCAGTGTATCAATGACTGTATATTCTGTAGTATGTACCTGTTGAACACAAATAGACCATGTTATATCAGTGCCTGTGCTCAACTGTAAGTAAAGGGTACACACCTCATTTGGTGTATCAACATCTGATGTGCCCTGGTATCCAACTCTGACATATATATATATTCCTCCTATACAGTTCCCTCCTTATCTGGTGTTCCCTCTGTGGCAGCAGCATTGAGTCACATGTGTTGACATGCCCCACAATCCCCTTGCCAATAATATTGTATGACATAATACATATGTGTGTCTCTATGTTTAAACCAGGAGCAAGGAGTCAGCAGGAGGTGCTGGAGCCAGGCCAGAAACAGATGATGCTGGAGCAATATTTATTGCTACATGGCAGAAACATATGCCATCAGGGAGGCTGCATAACCTCTTGAGAAGGGAACTTCTCAGACAAGAGAGATGCTGCTGATGAAGGAGAGGAAGCAAGGGAATTTATGACATCCCTTCTATGAAATACAACTCTTCCTCTCCCTACAACTTTACCTCAACTGGTGAGGGTGTGGCCCCACTGTTTTAATGAGTCTCCTACAGGGATATGGAGCTGGAGTGGCACAAGTCATTCATCAAGCTAACAGGGTGCTGGTGGAAGTTGGATGTATTGAAAAGAGACTCAGGAGCTATAAACATGTAGTACTCAAAGTAACACTAGAAGATAATTGAGAGTGAAGTAAAGAGAGTGTGGTACATGGTGGTACAAAAAAGAGATGTTCACAGTCATGTGATTGTGTCACTGACACATAAAATATATTCTGCATTCATCCACCTCTGCTCTGTGGACTGCCAGCAAGTCTCCCTACATTATGTAATATAGGAGTATTTAGGGGCATTGCTGGGGGTGTTGCCAAATAGAGGTAATTATAGTAAATAAATAAATAAATAAAACTTTGGAGTAACATGCCCTTACATGGCATGCTGTTACAACAAGGTTAGGGCCCTAGCAGAGGGCCACAATATAGAACAGTAAAGGAAAGCTGGCCTGCTTATCCTCCATGTAAGAAGGGAGGGTGGCATCTCATGGCTCTTGTAGTTCAGTCTGCTTCTGACATACCATGCATGTAACATGGCTCTTTGTGCCAAGTACAACACCAAAGATTAGAAATAAAAAAGATATGTGTGTGATACTAGTGGTAGCTGAATGCATGGGAAATCTGATTTTATATCTATTCATGCACAGTATAGCATGGATTGATGGTCAAATCATGAGTTAGACATTTTATTATATATGAATTGAGTGGTCTGGAGTTCATAGACAACGAGAAATGGTATCAACTTTATGATTTAAACTTTGGAAGTCCCATGTTCTCTGGCTAAGAGTATTCTTGTGACAAGGGAAAAGGCACTCCCACAGAACATTATGACCTAAGAAAATGACATCAGTTTGCTTAACATGAGAACAGTGAAGTTAACTCACTCCGGAGAGTATGGTTGGTTTGAACCAGTCAAAATCGATCGTCAGTAGGATTCCGTATACTGGAGTGGATGCAAGACAACCCAAACTTGCAATAGCCAGTCCAAGACTTATGCGTGCACTGATCAGAATTCTTCAGTGAATATTAAGATTTCTCAGCAGATACCTCCTACCCTGCTTCTCCTGGACTCCGAGCCGTTGAAGCAAGGCCTACATGGCACAACGAGAGTACTTAGTGATGTCTTTCAGTAGATTTGATTCTATTCGAGTTCTAAAACTCACCAGCCCCTGAGAAGAGACCAAAGAGGATGCTAGCAACTATAAGTGTAGCCTTGGTGTGACTGTCTATTTCATCAGTGCAGCTAAGGAAATACAAGAGCCAAAACATACACTCCGAGTACAGCCAAAACCAATGCACCGGTAAAAATACCACAAGGAACCTGGAGATTCCAGGGGCCAAAACAATCTGCTAAATAGGCTCCACCAATGCGGCCAAATACGCTGGTGGCATTGGCAATCGCAACCTTGAGCAATGTCAGCCTGCTGCATTGTATGCCTGATATGCAAGAAACTAATTATACAGAATAGAAACCAAGAGGCTTTCCGACTCCATTGTGAATAGTATATAACTGGAAGTAAAAAACTAGCGAGATTGGATCGGGTCAAGTCAAAAAAATATAGCGCACTTGGAAAGTGAACACCAAAGAAGAAGAAGAGACAGCTGAAATAGCTCCCAGTCAATTATATGAGTTGGTAAGGATAGTTAATGCACCTAATGACGCTTATCATATATGGTAAATCCATCAGGAAGCTTAGAGCAGCCCGACATGCAAAGCCATTGTAGACGAGATGATGGTTTTTCATCAGAGCATTCGCAACGAACAGGCAGCCCAAGATAACGTATGCCATTGCGCGCACAGCCTGAGCAAATCCAACTTTGGGAATAAGGTGGCTGAAGACAGACAACTAACTATTTCTGTGCCAGCAGACAAGAACAACAACCCACTTTAACACTAGTCAAAATGTAGAACTCAACAATTCATTTGTCTGAGTAAAAATGCCTCGCTAACTCAACTGATGGGGAAGATTACAGCGCCGATAGGACCTCCACTGAGAGCGAGTCCAGAAGCGAGTGCCCTGTTCTGTTCAGGGTGCATCACCAAGATACCGACCGATGGTATGAAAGTTAGTCCAAGCCCAATGCCCATCCCCACGCCTTGTGAAAGAAACACCTGCGATGAACAAAGACGTCAAGACTTAATCTGACTAACTGTGTTATAGAAGACGCGCCTGATAATATTGCTTGGTCTGGGCCAGCGAAAGCAAGAAGAGCCTCATAACAACGCACATAAACAAGAACGACAGATCAATCACAATCCACTCACGAAACGCTGAAGATGACAGAGCCAATGGTGACTAGGGAAGGGAAATGGCTTCTATCAAACAGTTTTCCAGAGACGAAGCCCAAAGCAAAAGTCATAGTCAATTGTAGGCTGCCAATCCACCTGATGTTCTGACATTAGTTGAACGTTATCTTTGACACTGAGACTTGATCAACCCGATCTTGCTTGGCGAATTGTTGGACAAGAATTCCCGCGTATAGAAGTCTGAGTCCTGGAAATGAGCCTTCGTGTACCATAATGGCACATGTGAAGAGAACCTACCCTGGAAGATTCCAAATGAGTAAAGATAGCTGTGAGTTTTCTGTCAAAATGGCCTGGTTGCATGCAAGTCCTAGGAACGAACCCTTGTGTGGCGAACATCATAAACCAGCTTAAACAAGAGACAAAAAACAAACATTAGCTCCTGCTCCATGGATGTCAACCGACTCGGAGGACGTACGAGCTAACTACAGTACCCCATGCTTTTAAACCGCCGTCCAGGAATTCCAGCTCGTTCACAACTGCTTGGGCAGCAGCATCGTCCCCTGAGTTGCAGGAAGAGTTTCTCTGGTTTGAAGTATACATTAGGAGAGCTGTTGAGGGGTCACACATAAATTGGCGAGGTTTACGCACCTTTATATGACCTGTGAGTATCCGATCCAAGCGCGCAACCGCATGAAAGAATGCGTTACAAGAAGGGACACTGAAGATGTGAGAATATGGTCATACTCCACAAGCTCTCGTATCTCTTCTGAATAGAGATGAAAGTATAAGGCGAATCGAGGATAATCGGGAGAACGAGATCGATCTTGTTCCGGCAAAGACTATGTTGATATCTAGATATCCAGGTCAAAGGATTTGATTGTCATTGAATCTGTACTGCAGGCGACGAACTGAATTTTAACTCCGTAGCAACTGCATTTTGAAGATCCAGCTAAATGCACGTTCGAGAACCTGATCGATCTCGACCACTGTAAAAAGTATACCATGAGGCCGTGAGGTACCTCGCATCTCTCTTTCACTGGAAGTTGGAGGAGTCTACTTCACGAGAATGGCAGTAAGTAAAACAGATACAAGGTGGTGAGTTACCCACTTGCTGTGCATCCGAGTCGATGGAAGTCATTAATGTCTGGGTCTCATATAACATGGTCGCCCAACTAAACCTATGTAGTCGTCAACTTACCCTGCGAATAACATTGATCTTTCAGATGACTTCCTGAACATGGTGGATTTGGGATAGTGGATGGTTTTTGCACATCCATGTGAATTCTTGATGTCTATCATACAAGTGCCAACCAAGGTCTTCGCCTTCCAAATGTGGGTCATTTACAGCTATGTGAAGGCCTGAGTCCGACAATAGGTGTAGGGTACGATACGGGGGGGCATAAACCATACCGTAACTAGACTATGTTGGATATGGTTTGGTATACGCTTGGCAGCCCTAGATTATGCTTTCGCACCATGAGTAAAGCTACCGACAGGTTCCGTCAACTGATCGATTTCAGTATTCTTGGTGTAAACTCCAAGGCACGGTTACTCCGGTTTTTCATGTTGTGCTGTACTTCAGATTGAAATATCGATTTCAGAGCTATCGCTGGCCAATGGCCGCTTTCAACGTTTCTGTTGGCCGCATGGTACTCGGCGCCTGCCAATGGTGCATTGATAATTAGTGATTTGCAAGGTCGGGCTTCTGAACCCTGAGCCCGGTGAGCCGAGCCTGATTTGGGCTGGGCTGAGCCAGGCCTTGTGTTGGGTTTTTGCTGGCTCAGAGCTCGGTTCCATCTCCTTACAAAAGCCCTTGAGCCCGGGCCTGTCTAAGAAAAAATGAGAGCTATAAGCCTACCTGAGTTACGAGACGAAGGAGTCACGCGCTCAATTTCTCATATAAGGAATGGTTTAATCCAAGGTCTGGGTTGTTAGTTGCTTGGAGCTGCCGAATGCGTGAATTGAGGAGGGTTTTGCGTTCAGACAGGTCAGCGTGTGTGTGCGAGAAAGTTGAGATTTTTTGGGCCCGAAAGTGACCAAAACTCGAACTAACTACGGGGGGCTAGTTCTAGGTAGAGTGAGTAGTGGAAATGTAGTATGTAATAAAATGAAACCGGGAGACCGAGTGTGAATGCAAAACGTGTATCGGAATCGGAATCTTATCTAGCGGATCCCGCGAGCGCAGCGTGAGACGATGGTGAGCGAATGTAGCAAAAGGTGCGTACCTGCGAGCGCAGTGAGGCAACGGTGTCGTTCTTGGTTGCGCCCGCAGGTATATGAGTGAAAGGTGACAATGCACAGAGAGGGAAGGGTTGGCAAACAATGAGTGAGGTAATCTAGGCAGGAAATAACCCCGGGCAATCACATCCCCATCTAGTGTTGACCCAGGGGTATACCCGGGGTAATTTTGCTCGACCCTTACCCTACCCCTTGAGATACCCCTACCCTCAGCAAGGATAAGGGTCACTCTCCAAAGGTGCTGAGGGGATCAGGGGTACCCCTTACCCCTGAGATTGAAGCACAAGGGTGAGGTTCTCCGAGTGGTATCATTCTCAAGTAGACAAGTCACGGAAGCATGTACACAATATATAGATTAACATACCATGATATAAATGAGACTATTTAAGTTGAGCTCACCTGTTGTCAAGCTCCTTGTCATCCTTAGTACGTGGCTGGTGCTGCGGTTGCTGTCTTGATGGCCGTTGCTGCCTTTGAGAGGCAAGTCTTTTTAGTTGTTGGAGGAGGTGGGGACTCATTGTTGTTGTTGTGAGCTTTGAGAGCCCTTTTGGTTATGCTTGATCTCACGACCTCTTGAGGACTTGAGCAGAGAAAATGAGTAGATCGTTAGAAACGACGTCACTTTACCATTCAGTTTCCTTTTTCGGTCATTTTTCTTCTTTTCTGTCTGTCTCTTTACGCACCATCTTCGAGCTATGCCTCCAATCCTATTTGTTACTCTTTAAACTAAACATTTTTTTCCCACTATAAAACATACGATACACAAAACCGCCACCATCAGCTGTCTTCACCATCGTGTTTGACTCTGAGGGTGAGCACCCCATACCTATGACTTGCGTTACCTCATTTACTTACACTTGCCCGGAGAACTTGTTATTTTGTATTGTTCTACAGGTTATAGGGCCCCCACTTCCTCTTTCACTGCTGCAAAAAACAATCCAAACACAAGATTTTTTTTGGCTCAAACTTAGATCTAAAAAGCATTAAAACACACTCATTTATATGTCCAGTAACCCCACACATGACCCACCCACAAGCCATGTGGCTTTGTGGAATGTCTCCCAACATAAAGTAAACCTGACTCATCTGGTCAGTGGATACCCCCCCTCTGTCCTGGAATTGCCAGGGTCAGTAACCAAGTGCTAGTGATGTTTCTTCCCAACCCATATCAAATTTGGGCTCAAAAGGCTTCATGCCAGGATATTGCTACTACTGGGGGTCAATCCACCACCATCCAGGTCATTAAGGTTTACTTCATGCTGGGAGACAATTGTGGCTAGTCTCCACATCAGCCACACTGATCACCAGTCTCTCTGTCCACTGGGACTGCCTCAGAACCCAGAAGGCAGAGAAGTCTGCCACTGCACTACAGGCCATTGCCAAGACCTGAAATCCAAAGCTTACCTGTGCCCTGTGCAAACCCCAACTGTGGACAAACAAGACACAATCCAAAACTGCTACTGGAAAGGGAGGTAAGAGGGACAGTTCCCCAAAAATCTCAGAAACCATGAAGGTGCCATTGCCAAGCTCAACACCACTCAGGCCACCCTTGCAGCAAACATGGTGATTGCAAATGCCACTGTAAGGGTGACCTCCAGGAGCAATGGCTAAGTCATGCAGCTAGCAGAGGGGAATCCAAAGTATATTAGAATGGGTAGTCAATGATACAAATAGTAACTAATCACCTAGCAGAGGGGAATCTGAAGAGAACAAGTCTAAGTATCCCTGCTGATTGGTGTGGCACATCAGCAGGTGGTGGAGGCATGGGAACAACTGTATAGATGACTAGAGTTAACTGAAAGTGCTCACTGAGGGATCACAGCAAGTTCTGGGGGTCTCCAGAGATCTCTGGGGATCTGTAGAATGCTCCAGAGATGTTGAACAAGCCTTGGGGGGAGTGGAATTAGTCTTGAAGAGTCAGTGTCAGTCCAGAGTGGAGGTCAGAAAGGAAGCCCCTGACATCACCCCCCCTCTAGCAGTGTCTTGATGTGCAGGGTAGAAGAAGTTCTGGATCACCTGGTCTGCCAGTGAGAGGGGATAGATTCCTCAAATGGCTTGGGGTGCATCTGGTTGTCATTGGTGGAACTCCCTGACCAGTCCAGGTGCATGCACATTCTCCTGGGAAACCCAGGAGATGTCCCCAATTCTGTAGGCTTTCCACTTCACCTTGTATTGTAACTGCCACCAGAATGAATGGCTATCCAGGATCTCCTCCAGCTCATACTCCTTGTTGTCATTTTTTTTTTAACTCCATTACCTGCTGGAGCCTTGCCCTATGTTGGGTTCCACTACTACTTACATGCTGTACATATGGCTCCTGTCACTTGTGTCTACTGTATGTATGAGCTTGTGCCTGGATGTGGGCTTGGTACCATATTATGCCCTCAAGGGCATATCTATGTAAAATAAAAGTTATTAGTAGAGAATACCATTTTCTTTCCTGCCCCATCACCTTCACCTGTGGTGTCTGTGCTGTCTATGTCTGGTCATCCCCCATCTTGGTGGGTACTGTCAGGTCTCTGAAAGGTCTCAAGAATCTCCTCATCACATGGATGTAATCAAATAGTGGTGTGACTACTTCTGGGTCACTAAGCAGTGCCAGCAGAGCATTTGGTCCTGGTTATACTTTTTGGTATAGTTCTGTCCTCTGTGCAGCATAGGCTCAGCACCTAAGCAGGTAATGCTTGACTGTCTCTGGGGTATTCCTGCACATGCTGCAGATGGGTGAGTCCACTTTCTTTATTTGGTGCAAGTGGTGGTTCAGGGGGCAATGTCCTGTGTAGTTGGACAAGCAACAAGGCATTCTTCCTTGGCAGTGGCATCAGCATGGTTATGATGATCTTGGTCTTTGGCAAGTTGGGGTCAATGGTCTTGATGCACTCAAATATCAGTAACTCTTGGATTTGCCTTTCTGCTGCTGCATGCCGACACTTCTTGTGACACATTATGATTGCTGCCTTGGACTTTTGCAGTGGTTTCTGGAGGAATCAGAGTCCCCAAAGCTCCATCTCCTTGCCTTCCACTGCCTTTTTTGCCTCCTTGTCTGCTTGTTTGTTGCCCCCCATGCCTACATGGCCTGGTGTCCAGAACATACTGAAATTCATGCTAAAATTGATTTCCTTGACCTTCCAAATCCCTTCAAGTATCCAATCAATTAGGTATTGCCCAGTGCCTGGTCCTGGGTCTTGAAGTGCTATTAGGCCTGCTTGATTGTCTGTCCTAAACATTACCTCCTTTGGTATCCCCCATCCTCTCTCCCTCATCTCCCTTTGCAACAACTCCATCCCCAGTACCTGTCCCACACATTCTCTCTTGAATACCATATGATTCCTTTCCAATCCTAAGCATTTCCTCAGCACCCTCACCTGTTGAACCCTCTGAATAGAACTGCTAATTTGAGAAGTATAAACCATATGTAACTTAATTATTCAATTATTCATAATATTTATATTGTATTATATTTTAAAAAAACCACTATTTTATACAGCCTGATTTTAATCTGTTTATCTTAAAAAAAAGTCCACTTAGTAAAATCTATATTCCACTAACTAGACATAAAAAAAACGCAACTAAATATTCTAAAACATTTAACTCATTATTATAAAATATTTCGTATTATTTATTTTTTTTTGAAGGACAAATCTAAATTTCTTTAAATTATCATCTTTCAATTAAGTAACATCCTTAATTAATATTCCACTATTAGAAGTATTATAACACACTTATTAGCTATACCATTAATTTAAGACAATCTATTTGAGGAGAATACCAAAAAGGAACAGAAGGATTAAGCCTTCTGTAGGTTGCAATTTATAAATTATTGTAAGAATAATTTAAATTAGTTAGAAGTTATTTAAATATAAACACTACTAGTCAATGCATAACAACTAGCCAAAGCAAATATATGATGTTCAATGTTATTCATACTCCAAACATCTCTATTACTAATACTAATACAAATACTAATATAACTCAGATAAATATTCCTAAATCCATTGAATA
>JAGGAV010008012.1:0-21492 GCA_017657295.1 Termitomyces sp. DKA64 | reverse complement strand
ACCCTCTTGGCACACCTCCCCTCACACTCCACCCACAACCTCCTCCTCTGCACCACTCTCCCCTTCTCCCCCAACTCCATACCTGCTCTAATCAACAGTGGCACAACAGATAACTTCATTGACAAATCTCTAGTGGCACTTGCTCCACAACTTCCCCAGTGACTCCCCCTCCCAATCCCCCTAAAGCTCTTCAACAGTGATCCAACCTCTGCTGGTGACATCACTCACTGTGTAGAGATGAGGATCACTTTTGCCAACAGATGACAACAAGACCTCTGACTATTAATTATGAAGTTGCATGCCTCTGCCCCCCTTATTCTTGGGTTCTCCTGGCTCCAAATGACTAACCCTCACATTGATTGGCCTAGTCTCACCCTCCACCTTGATTGAGATAACTCACCTGACCTGGGACCCATCCCCTTCAACATCCCTCCCCACCCCAATGTCTTGGAAATCACCCCCAACATTCCTCAAACCCCTCCACAGCTCCACTCACAATCTGCACAATCATTCATCATCAATGCCCACCTCAGTGACTCCCCCACCATCCTCCTTGCCCTTGTCAACAGTGGAGCCTCCAAAACCTTTGTCAGTGACCAGCTCAATCTCCCCCACAAACCCCTTGACATGCTTCTGGAGTTGCAGCTGTTCAACAGAAGATCTGCCTCCTTTGGAATCACCAAATTCCATCATGGCTCCCTCACCCTTGACAACAGTTTACAATTCTCAACCTGCCTTCTTGTTACCCAACTTCCAGAGGTGACCCCAATTGTGCTTGGACTACCCTGGCTGCATGACATCAACCCCAACATCAACTGAAAAGACCTCACCATGCATTCCCCAGCCACAAAGCCTGCCTGGCAGCTGCCATCACTCTCCACCCTTACTCCCCCCATGACCCCAATGACTCTAATTTGGCTCCCAGCAGTGCTGGAGCCACTGACACTCCCACCCTGCCTAAAGATGACCAAGAAGAGGAGGAAGAAGCACCCCTACCCTGACCTCCTGTAGGCACACCCCAATGGCTTCCCCCCAACATCCCCTGCAACTAGTACAAGGGCCCAAACTACCCCACTTGACCCCCAACAACCCTGAACCCCACCACCATACTCCAAATGCCTGACACCATTGATCTGAAAGCTCTTGATATTAAAATCATTGGCACCATTCCTTTTACATGGATCTTGCAGGACAGCACCCCTGCCTTCCAACTCCAGGTCACCCCAACACTTCCAGAAGAGCACATCTGCACTGGCATGAACCTTGTCTAAGACTCCAAAGACAGAGGAACAGATATTATGCAAAGTAGTTCCTCCAGAGTATCATGAATTTGCTGACATGTTCTCTGAAGGAAGCATGAAGAAACTTCTCCTGCACTGATCCTACAATCACATGATCAATCTCAAGGATGGCACCTCCCCTCCCTTTGGCAAGATCTACAACATGTCAGAAGTTGGAGTCTGGGCTCTCAAAGACTACCTCAACAACATGCTTGGGAAGGGCTTCATCTGACCTTTGATCTCCATTGCTGGAGCCCCAGTCCTTTTTGCCAAGAAGAAGGATGGCTCCCTCCATCTTTGTGTGGATTACTGGGGACTTAACAAAGTCACCAAAAAGAACCAGTATCCCCTTCCCCTGATCAGTGACCTTGTTGACTGCCTCTGCAGTGCCAAGGTCTACACCAAGATGGATCTCTGGTCTGGCTACAACAATGTCCAGATTGCTTGGGGACATGAATGGAAGACTGCCTTCTGCACCTGCTATGGCCTATTTGAGTATCTTGTGATGTTCAGTATGACCAACTCCCCTGCCACCTTCCAGTACTTCATAAACAATATCTTCCACAACATAAATGATGTCTTCATCATTGTGTATCTGGACAACATCCTCATCTACTCAAACTCTCTGGAAGAACACTAGGATCATGTCTGACATGTCCTAAAATGACTCCAGGAGTACCACCTCCATGCTAAGCCCAAGAAGTGCTCCTTCCACACCATCAAGGTTGAGTACCTAGGAGTTATTGTCACTCTGGATGGCATATGAATAGACCTGGCAAAGGTCAAGGCCATCCTCAATTGGCCCCTGCCCCAGAACATTAAAGAGGTACAGTCATTCTTGGGTTTCATTAACTTGTACCACCAGTTCATCAACAACTACTCTGGCATTACAAAACCCCTCAACTGACTCACCTGGAAGGACACCCCCTGGGACTGGGACAGCAAGTGTCAAAGCATGTTCACTCTCCTGAAGAAGGCCTTCACCTCTGCCCCAATCCTCTGTCACTTTGACCCCACTGTCCCTATTATACTCAAATGCAATGCCTCTGACTACACCATTGCCAGAATTCTTTTATAGATGGGCTCTGACAGCAAGGACCTCCACTCCACTGCCTTCCACACCCATTCAATGATCCCTGCAGGACTCAACTATGACATCTACAATAAGGAACTCCTCACAATTATTGAAGCCTTCTGGCAATGGAGGGCCTACCTTGAAGGGACCCTGCACCACATACAAGTCTACTCAGACCACAACAACTTACAGTATTTCATGGCCATCAAACAGCTTAGCTGATGACAAGCCTGCTGGTCTGAAATCCTGTCTGAGTACAACTTCACCATCCATTATTGCCCAGGATGACTTGGAGCAAAACCCAATGCCCTCACTCAAAGGCTGAACATCTACCTAAAGAAGTTGTTTGAGGCTGAATGGAATGCTTTCAACCACCATGTGGTAATACCCTCTGAGCATCTTCATGCTGTGCTAATTATAAATGAAGAAGGGATTCTCCACTAAATCCAAAATGCTCCTTCAAATGCCTTTTTCACCTAGCATGACCCCCAAAACAACTCCACCAACATCCTGAACCCCAATGCAACCTTCACACTGTCTCTGGACCACTGACTCCTGCTCTGGGATGGCCAAATATATGCTCTGGACCACAAGTCCATCCACCTCAACATCCTCTGGCAGCACCACAACCACAAGCTTTGGGAACACCTGGAAATACATAAGACCCTCCAACTGATCTCCTGGACTTACCTTTGGCTAGGAATGAAGAAGGATGTCACCTGGTACATACAAGCCTGCAAATTGTGTCTTTGAGCCAAGGTCCCCTGACATTGCCCATACAGCCTGCTGAAGCCCCTCCTCATCAGCTGCTGCCCCTAGTCATTAATTTCTATAAACCACATTGTTGAACTCCCTGACTCTGAAGGTTTCAATGCCATCCTCATCATTGTTTGCTGACTCACCAAGCAAACACTGTTCATCCCCTGCCACACCACCAACAATGCTCTGGAGTTTGCCCAACTATTCCTCAAACACATCTTCTCCAAACACAGACTTCCAGATGACATTGTCTCTGACTGCAGCCCCTTGTTCATCTCCAGGTTTTGGCAATCACTATCCAAGGCACTTGGGATCAAGACCAACCTCTTGGCCACCTACCACCCAGAGACCAATAGACAAATGGAACAAGTAAACCAGACCTTAGAGCAGTATCTCTGCCTCTACATTAATTATTTACAGAATGACTGGCATGCAGAACTGCCTCTCACTGAGTTTACTTACAACAACACTCCCCACTCCACCACTGAAGTCTCTCCATTTTATGCCAACAAGGGTTACAACCTCCAATTCACCCTGTCCCTCAAGGACATCCCCTTGCACATTGCCCATGAAGTTGCCAAAGACCTCCTGTCCCTTCACCAGTTCCTCTGGGACAAGATTGACACTGCCAATTGAGCCTATTCCAAACATGCCAAAACCTGACATGAGATGACCCCCAACTGGGCCCCCAGCACCCTTGTCTGGCTCAACTGATGCAACCTCAAGGCCTGGAGACCCTCAGTGAAGCTTGACCATAAATGACTTGGCCCCTTCAAGATCCTCTGGAGGGTCTTGACTCATGCCTACAAACTTGACCTACCTCCAGAACTGAAGGGCCTCCACCCCATCTTCTACATCTGCCTCCTCAAGAAGCATGCTCCAGACCTCTTCCTCAGCCAATGCCCAAGCTGACCCCCACCTGTTGAGGTCAAGAACTAATACCACTATGAGGTCAACTATATTCTTGACTCCTGCCTTGTCTGCAGTCAGCTCTGGAACCTAGTCTGTTGGAAAGGCTATAAACCTGAGAATGACACTTGGGAACCCTGGAAGAATCTCTTCAGAGCCCCTGCCAAGCTTTGGGACTTCCACCAACAACACCTCACCAAGCCCCAGGACCTTTGGAACTAGCATGTACAGATAGCACCAGTGGGCATAACCCCCACCTCTGGATTTAGCAGGGATTCAACTCCCACCAGTACCACTTTACATTCCCCTTCTCATCTTCTGTTACATTGGCTGAAAATTGCACTAAGACAGCAAGCAAATCTTATTTACAGTACTATAGTATACAAGAATACAATATGACAAGAAAGAGTCCAAGAAAACTGATTGACACTAAGACTATGACCCCCTCACCCCTCCTCCTCTGGAACCCTCCTCTCCATTGCCACTATTGCCAGATTCATCTCCATTTGGGCCACCATGGTAGCCAGGAGCTCCTCACCTCATTGGCCAATCACCCTTCCTGATGCCTCCCTACCTCTACCTCTGCCCAGGTCACCTGCAGCTCTGGTCTCACTCACCACTCCACTGCTGCACTCCCCTCTGGACAGGCCTCCAGTTGCTCCAGGTGCTCCTGGAGCCCCTGGACCTTGGTACTCCTTTCTCCTACCTCCTGCAGTGTGGACTCACAATCCTGCTGAGCCACATCCTGATCCTGCCATGCCATCTCCAGCTCCTCCCACAAGTCCCAGAGCTCCTCCCCCTGTGCCACCAGATGTCCCTCAAGCTCTGCTACCCTCTGGCACAGGGCAGGGTCCCCAGACTTCCCCACAAATGCCCCCAACTCTAGTGAGTAAACATGTGAGCTGGAGGGACCCACCATTATGACCTCCCCCTGGGGCCTCCTGCTTAGCCCAGCCCCTGTGGGCAGAGATGCCCTCTGTTTACCCTTATCCTATGCTAAAGAACCCACCTCCCTATGCCCTCTCTAGGGTAGGCCCACTTTTCCCACAGGTTGCCTCCCACTCTCCTCACCCTCCAGAACCAATGGCCCCCACTGCAATGACCCTTCTCCCCACCCCAACAACCTGTCCTGCCATCTCTCCTCCAGTTGTTTGGCCACCCAACTCACCTCCCACCCCTGCTTGGCAGCTATACAAGCCACCCACCAATTCTATAAGATGGAGCACTTCTCATGACTCATGCAGCATGGAAGGCAAACTGCCAAGTCTCTGTGAAAGCCAAATACTGGCTCTTCAAAACTCACACATCTCCCCCTGCCAGGCACAGAGGGTGCACTACATGGATCACCAGTAGACACTCCACTCAAGCTTCCCTGACCACTTACTGGAGCCCCAGGCTGACACCACTTGAGGGTAGGGGGCCCCCATATCTGTCCTACCACCTCTGCAAATCACTCTGGGGTCACCTCTGACTGAGTGACCCACTGTGCCTCCAGAATGGCCTGCACCACCCCCAGACCCAAGACTGACTGAGCAGGATGAACCAACAGGGCCTGAGGGGGCTTAACAGGCAGTCCCAAAGAAGGGCTGGGTCAAATGGGGTCCACAGAGAGAACAGCCACAGCCCAGGATAACTCTGCCAGGCCAGATCAGGACAACCACAGAGACAAGGGACTATGAACTCACATTGTTGATACATCATGTCAACCTTCCTCTAGTCTTAATGCTGGTCAAATTCTGCCCTCTGGGCCTCATATTCAACCCAGACCTCCACATGGTTCTCACCAGGTGGGAGGAGTGGGGGACAATGAGGTAGAAGATGATGAGGATGCTGAGGAAGACATGGGAAGGTAACAATGGTAGGCAGGACATGTTTTGGTCCTCTTTTATTTTCTCTTGGAGAGCTTCTAGTTGAAGAAGCCATCACACTTTGACTTTGATTCCCATGCCACTACTGACCACTGGAGATCTCCCCATGCCTTGAAGAGTCTTGACACTGAAGGGGGGGTGATGTCACAACCTGTCCCTGCACCCCCACCTTACTCATGGACTTTGCCCAATCCAGCCCTGCAAGCCCCAGAGCACACCCCCCTCCTCTTCTGACCCCTATGACCCTCCCCTATCCTCAATGCCCACTCCAGCAAATCCCAACACTTCTCCAGAGATCCCCAATGCTTCTCCAGCATACCCTATAATCCCCCTGGCCCTCCCCCAGTGTTTGGGTAACCCTAAGTCTCCTCCACTCTCCCTGGCATGCATCATGATTATGCATCAAGACACTACTGACACCCAGCTAGTCAGTCTCAGGATGCCCCAAACAATTGTATCCAAGACCCACCCTGCATGGTCTGGCCTTAAACCTGCAGTTCTAGATGAGTTCCCCCATAGGTACTTAAACCATAGAGTAGTACTAGTGACAGTAGTCTTGATATTAACTATGTTACCATGTCTATTTCTCTCTTGTGCTTCCATCTCATTGTTCTGTATCATCTTGTCTCAATCTTATCTGTCTTGATCTTATCAGTTCTCATCTTACCAGTTTCCTTTCTCATCTCCATCTCTCATCTATTTCCTAAGTCTTGTCTTGTCTTGTTCCTCCCATTTTTCACCTTCCCTCAACTCCCATGACTAACCCCAACTCTATTCCTGTCACCCCTTTAAAGTCTATCCCACTCCATAACCTTCAAAACCTCTCCACACCCTTAACTTGGACTTGCCTGAGTTGACCCCTAGCTCTCAATATTCAACTCTGGAGCTCCATACCACACTTGCTCCCCCTCATCTGCTACTCCTGTTCCTCCATTTAGCCTACTGGAGTATCCCAGACTTCCTCAGACCACCTTTCCCTTCTTTGCCCACTTAGTTTTGCTCTTCCAGAGCTCACTGGAGCCTAGGATTGTGAGTGTAGATGTCATGTCCACTTAGTAAGGGACTTGCCCAGTGCAGCTGAGCCCCTGTGGTCAGCAGAACCTGACAGTTAGATACCATGCATCTGTCTCTGCCCCTGCAGGGTCTGATGCTATCATCATCCAGGACTTTTCCCCAGTAGTCTAGACTCTGGCCAGCACCCACAGATCAAATGCCACCCTCTTGTATGGTGTGTGTTTGATGGTAACTTTGGCATCAAATGTTCAGCATGAGTTTTTCCTCATTAGACAGTCCTTGCATTTTTTCTGGACTGACATCTTAGTTATGCCTAGGCCCTCAATAATCACCTCCTTTGCCATCTCCCAGATTGTGGCCACACTTATATGGCCAAGTCTTTGGTGCCATGTTTCCAGGTCCACTGGGTGTGTAACCAATTGGGCAGCCATTGCTTTTGGCAGTTTGGCAAAAGCTACCTTGAACATGGTGTTTGATCCCAATGTGGGGGGTGCATGCATGAATGGTACCCCTGATGGGTCATAGAATGTTGCCCCCATCTCTTTTGAAGGTGAGGCTCCATCCCTTTTTCATAAGAGACCCTATGGATATCAGGTTATGGCTTAGGTTTGGGGCATGCATAGCATTGTCAAATGTTAATTTGATAGTTTTCCATTGTATACAACATATTTCTTGGCCCTACCAGTGCCTGCAATAGTAAAGGGTGTCCCCTCAGCAGTTCTTCCTGACCTTTTGACAAGTTTGGGCTTGCAGTAGGTTTCAAAATCTGCCCTGTTGGTAAAGTAGTGGTGGCTTGCTGCAGAATCTGCATAGGTGATTTTTCTGTTTGGGTTCATGGCATTCAGGATTGTCATGAAAGCTAGACACCTAGCAGAGGGATTGTTGCTAGCTGACACAACCTCAGAATTTGCAACTGGTGGCATTTGCATGTCTGTTTTCCCTCTCTTTCTGTTTTTTCCTCCACCATTCAGGGAATTGCCCTTCTATGTCTCCACCTTTTTAGTAGCACTCATCCTTTGTGTGGCCCTCACAACTGCAGTTCTCACACTTCCCCCTTTGGTTGCCAACTTCTGTGAATAATGCTTGTACCATCTTGGCTGGTGCCACAATGGAGGCTCCATGGAGTAGTACAACATGAGTTGTAAGTTGAATGATGATGTTGGTGGACTGCTGCAGGTCCATAAGAGCACCAGTGACAAGGGCCCAACTAGTGGGCATGGATTTGATGAGGTACATCCTGAATTTTACATTGGTGATATTTGCACCTTGGTCATTTGCTTTTGCCCAGGCTATGCACATGGCATTGAAATGGGCTTCTATGTTAGCTCTGTCTGTGTACTTCAGGGAGCTAAGTTCCTCCTCCATGTTTATGAGGTGGAGGTCACATTTTGCATCATGGATATTGTCATTAGGGACTTCTACGCATCGGCGGCTGAGCCGTCGAGTTTTACACCCACCCCGATGGGGTTTATTACGTGGAGGGTGACCATGCTGCGGGCATATGCGTCGTGCTGTTGCCACTCGCTCATCGTCGGGATGTGGTCGCCCCACCAGGTGCTGGTGGTAGTCGTGGAAGGGGTTTTGGTTTCGCTTTTGGTGTCGGGGGGTTCTTCAGGTTTTGGGGGGGCAATCTCGCCCGTCAAGTATCCGTAGATCCCTCGGCCTCGAGCTGCCTCGGTGAGCGTTGTTTTGAAGGGTAGCCAGTTCGATCCGTCGAACTTCTCCTCGTTTGGGAGTAAGAATAGGTTCGGATTTCGGTGTCGTTCGGTGGGTCAATAAATGTTTCGGTGGTCTTCTACACACTGAGTGGCCGGGGCCCGATAACCTGTTGGATACGCAAGATACTCAGTCCGTGTACAAAAGACTGTATTGGTAAGTAGTACCTGTTGGATACGCAAGATACTACGTAGGGTAAGTACGATGTTAATATGACAATAAGTGAGACCCACCTCAGTCCGTGTACAAAAGACTGAGGGTGTGTCCGATATCCGATCCGTTACATATCCCTGCGCCCCAACCATCATATCCGTCTATGAAACACGTGTCGTATGCGCGTCCTGCGCGACTCCCTCTCCAATATAATTAATGGATCACCTTGCCAGCGATTGGTGGCTAATCCTCCTACTTCATTTGAGATGGTCTTGAACACAGCAAAACCGTCCAGATTAGTTCAGGCATTTCGTGGAATCACGATTCCGCTCATACTTGAGGATAAGTATCCAAGGGTAGGAAATGTACAGATTGTTACACATCAAAGCTATGTACCATAATTTGACTAAGTAATTAGTACCAGTGTTTTGTTGCACCCTCTGAATCAGCTCCGACCTACCGGCGCCATGAAACCTCCAGACGAGACCGGGCTCGCCGGCCCAATCGACGTCGCTAGAGCCCTTCGTTTGTCCTCCCATGCCTTCAATGCCCTCAAAAGCTGGATGATCTTATCGCGCTTCCCCTGGCGCACATCATTGATGCTCACGCTCCCCATCTTGACATCGTTGTCTAGAAGGAAATCGAACAGTTGGAAGAGCCCATCGAGTCTATCGTCCGTTGGGTTTCGTGGAAATGCGGAATCAGGCACTGGAGGAGAGATCGGTTTACCTTTAATGGATTCAGCGATGCGTAAGAGGTGAACGCCAGCGCAGATCGGACCAGATGGATCTCCTATTTGGAGAGAGAGAGAGAGAAGAGAATTGGCCCATTCGATGAGGGCAGAATCCTCTGCCGAAATGAGCTAGAAGAGAACGATCAGATGGATAAAAAGTAAAATTATAAACATACAGCGTGGTTGGTGCTAACCCTCCTCATCTCCCTCGAAGGCCTCGTAGGCGCAGGTGCAGATGACCCCTGCTGCGGAGACGAAGGGGGAACCACATTCTCGTTTGTGAAGAACGAAGTAAGTCTCATACGTTCATCTGAATCAGTCCCCTCAGTCGACGGAAGGCCCATAAGAACCCGTGCATCCCTCGTCGAGAGTTGATTTGTGTTTTCACGACGCAATGCCTTCTGCGTGGCGGCGCGTGCACCAGGTGAGGGCGGCCTAGGTGCAGGGTTCATCGCCTGCGCCACCATCAAAGGAATAGTAGGTATATTGCAGGATGAGATAACAGGTTCTGAAAGTGGACGTCAGCGCTAGGATATGATAACAAAGGAAAAAAACGACATACTCGTATAATCCCGTCCGATAGTAGCCTTCATAATCGCCTTCATCCAATCCCGGATTGTCGACTTCTCATCTGAGCTAAAGTAATGAGTCTTATCATGGTCATGATCAATCCTAAATCCATATCGTCCCGGATTCACATTCTCATCAACTGTGACCTTGTATCCAAGAATGTTCACATATCCCTTGATTTTCGTCTCCTACACCCCCACCAAACAACGAACGATCAGCAAGTAACAGATGTTAAAGGCGCCAGTAACGTACCACGGGACTGTTGCTTCTCAAACAATATAAATCTGGTCCCTTGAGTACAAAATACCTCAATTTCCAAGTATTATACCTATCTCCCTTCTTCCTCATCCACCCTTTATGATCCGCCTCACCGATCTGCTCTAGTATACTCATTCCCTGCTTGAGCGATCCCACAGGAAGAGGGATTGGCAGAGCAGGCGCAGATGCTGTGCGTTTTCTGAGTAGCGCGGGGTCCCGAGGTTCTTTTCCGGAACCCTTAAGCCCAGGCGGTTTGGGCGTACTAGTTTTGGCCGCGGTGGTACCGGGAGATGTAGTAGAATGTTCAATCCCCTTGTCTCGGTGAGAAACGGCGTCAGAGACTTTGCGTGAGCTGCTCGAAAGTCCGAAAAATGAGAGCGGAGAGTGATCCGAGCTCGTTTCATCAATCGCCCTACGCACATAGATATATCAGTTCAACCCAGTAATCTAACGCCGAAAAAGACGAAACAAACTTAGAATACTTCGGCGGGGGCTTTCTCCCCTTCCCCAATGTCCCTCCGAACGTACTCCCAAAAATACTCAGCCGATCCACAGTGCTCTTCCCCGTTGTGCTATCACCACTCCTCTTCGACTTCTTCTCCCTCTCCTTTTCTTTATCCCTCCCCTTCCCATTCTCAAGGGCGTTCGGCGATGTACCAATGCCAGAGGAACCTTTGCCGCTGATTGAGCCATCCCTTGAATGTCGGGAGGAAGAATCGAATTTCGAGCTATTATTGGAGTCATATGAGCGCCCGAAGAGACGGCGGCGGATACTACCCGTGGGGTGTGAATCGCCCTGTGAAAGTGTAAGGACAATTAACATGACAAGTCAAAACAACTGGCTTCACTAGCAGCCCCCCGATCCTCCTCCTGGACATATGATACAGCAATCACACTCGTCTTCAACAACCCATCACTCGGAGAGAGCATCAAATTGGCAGGACGGCCCTTTAATGATGCGTTGATATCAGCACCATTTTCATAGAAAGACAAAAAAAATCACATTGATATTTCCACTCTCAACCGTCATTGCAGGCGCCGACGCTGACATCCCCATCTCCACTGACTCAACTTGGCCTCGTACCTGTCCTTGTCCCTGCACTTGCTCGCCTGGCGACACATGAGACATCGCCTCCAGACTCTCAACATGGTCCCTATTGCCATTGCCATACACCATTGGACTCCCCTGCACTGGCACATAGTTATACACTTGTCCCACAGCAATAGACCCCGAACCAGGGAACGAACGCGTCGAATATGCCTGACTTTGACCCCTAGAATGCCCGTGTCCTTGCCCCTGTCCAGCTGCACCTTGAGATTGTGCGACACTCATTGGCGAATGCGGTACAATTAACGACGGGGACCGCTGCAGGAACGCCGAGCCCGGATTCGCACCTCCAGCAGCAGATTCCGAGTAAATGAAGGAGGGAGGTCGACGAAGGTCGGTGATGGCGTTTGCAATGCGCATGCGTTTTCCGAATGCCATTATACCTAGTTCGGTCTTAAGGAGGTTGACGTCGAGTTCGAGTAAAACGTCGCCTGTTATTTCTTGTTCTGTTTATGAATTGCATGTGAGAATTATTCAGTAGTGATCATTATTGATCATACGTGAACGAAAAAACGTACCAGTGAATTTCTCACAAACATCCTGATCGAACCCTCGTCCCTTGAGCCACTCAACGACTTCACCAACGTCCCACTCCGCAGGATGCTTCTTCTCTTTCTCTGCTTCCGCGACAACAGTATGTGAACCATGTACCTGATCCTCAACGAACATAGTCTGGATTGACGAAGCCGTAAGTGGCGGTTGTTTCGATTCCGAGGCTAAAGGGCGTGCAGAAGCAATACTACTATGTTGAGAATGTTGTGCAAGGGTCGACGAGTTGGAAGAGGGAAGCGCGACGAGGGACTCGAGGTACCGTTCCTGATCGTTATCGCTGCTCCTCTTCGACTCCGGTTCGAGTTGTTGTTTCTGAAGCTCCAGTTTGGGAGAGGGCGGAAAAGGCGGGTGGGACACGGGGAACGATGTCTGTATTGCCGTCGCAGGATTTGCTTCATAGTTCAATATCTCCGATCCAAGCGTGCTTCCCTCCTGTGCGGTCGTCCCCGTCTTGACCAACGAACTATCTTTCGAAATCTGCCCCTCCAGCCCAGGCGACCGCTCCAAATCACCCACATTCCCCTCTTCCTCCTCCTCCTCCAGTATATATGGATGCTCCCTCGAGAACATACCCGATTGCGTCGTATACTCATCCTCACCCTCGCTCTCATCGCTCATCTCGACATCGATCGGCGGCGCAGCGCGACTTGAAGCACCATTCATCATTGCCTCAAGCTTCTCGGCCTGCTCCACAGCTCTTTTCGCGCGCTCCGCAAGTTTTGTACGAGCGCCTTTATGCCAGGCCTCCCCGCCTGCCGTGCTCGATCCAACATCAACATCGGATATATCATACTCGGTGTCAGTCTCCCCATCTGTGACGTCCCCTCTTGAGCTAGCAAAACTAAAGCTCCGGGCCTCGTCGCCTGCAGCATTGGACCGCCCAAGCTGCTCGATGGCCTGTTGGACGTCTGTCATGGTGGCTTTCATGACTTCTTCGCCATTGGAGATGGTGCGAGGCTGCGATGTTATAGATGCTGACATCCCGAGTTTGTTCTCGGGTTCATGCTCTGTGTGCTGCTGGCTGTTGAGGAAGATGGCGGGAGCGTGGGATTGAGGTACAGGAGCGACAATGCTGGCAGGGGCTGAAACGGGAGGTTCGGCTTCTTCCTCCTCCTGGAGAGCCTGGAGAGTTTGAAGGACATTGGGTTCGCTTGGTGTGATCTCTATGGCTGTCGAAGATGTGGATGCAGACGGCCCGACAGGGGCAGGTGGGGCGCTTGTGGTATAGCTCTGTGGGAATAGACCGACTTGGCCCGCGAGGTTGCGACCCTGTCGGGCTTGGTTGAGTCTGACAGACATACACGACAGTTGAGATAAGTAGTAGAACATACCTGCCACCAGCCATCGCTGTATTGCTCGTCCTTCTCGATAACCTCTATCCGCTCGCCGGCATGGAAGGACACTTCGTCTTCATGTTCGGGTGCAAAGTCGTGTAGTGCGTACACATATTCAGGCATGATTTGTCAGTAGTGTCTGTATCCCAGACGTCGCCAGAGCACAAGATAAGCTAGTACAAGGTAAGGCTAGCACAAGGTAAGGTAACTTCATGTCCAAACAACACCATCGCACAGAAAAGGCAACCGAAAACACTGTAACCATTAGACCGTCTAATAAGATAGGTCACAACTAGAGAGAGCCTCGCGGTGAGAACGTTGTACCTAAGTCCTCTAATTGCAAGAGCTGTCTAAGAATGGCTCGGCACTGGTTGGGTAGACGAAAAAATTGAAATAGAAAATAAATAAATGAAATTACAAGAAAGGTAATACTCTGCCAATCACGGCACATGTTTGTTGCATAGTCTGACCTCCTTTCTACCTCAACATCCTTCCAGTCCACACTTCTGACAGGTGCATAGTTTCATTTCTCTTTTTTTTTGGGTGGCTATCTGGTTGCTAACTCCATATGGTGCTCACTTGGTGAGCCTGTAGGCACCCAGGTATGAGATTTGGAAGAAGAAGATGGGGCCAGAGAGGTTGGGGAGCAAAGGTTGAGTTTGGCTGGATGAGGCCAGCCCAGACAGAGGCGGGCTCAAGCTAAACAAAGTGGGAGGGGCATATAATGCAGGTGAGCCTGAACATTGTCCTATGTTCAGTCCTTTTGTCACAGTGTGCAGCATCTGTGAGGGTTTCTGCACTGCTGGTGCTGGAAGATGTTTCCTTTGAAAAAAATCCTGTTATGCCATTTCTTTGTCAGCCTTTCGTCTTGGAGAAAGGCATTTTCCCTTTTATGATGCCTTTTGCCCCCTGATATATGTGCAGTGGAAATGACATAACAGGTTTCTTTTTCACTATTTCTGGAGAAAACACTATTGGCTGCCAGCAGTGCTGGTGCCTTTGGTGCAGTTGACGTTTGCTGAGGGCCATGGAGCATGTACTGTACACTGTCTCATAATGCATAATGGTCCCCACTGTATAAGGTCATTTCATACAGAATGCATATTGTATGGCCCCTGAACCAGAATATGCATTATGACAGAGATGTTTTTAGGTGTTGTCATGGTTGCATTAGGGAAATTACATGTCCAGATGGCTCCTGATCATAGTTCAGCCAAAACAAGTGAACTGGCATTTGAAATCAACTTGTCAGACCATACAGAATGCCCAAGTCTTCTCCACACTGTAAACCTTGCAAAAGGCCTCAGCTCTATGCTTGTAAATCTGGACTCCCATCAAGGAAGACCCTTGATAAGACCCACTTGTCACTGAGCACTGTTACCACCATCTCAGGCTATCTTATCTGATGCAGCACCTGACTCCAACATAGCCCCATCATGTGAAAG
Organism: Termitomyces sp. DKA64; assembly: GCA_017657295.1. Lineage (NCBI taxonomy): Eukaryota > Fungi > Basidiomycota > Agaricomycetes > Agaricales > Lyophyllaceae > Termitomyces > Termitomyces sp. DKA64. Next base: position 6,718 of record JAGGAV010008012.1, on the reverse strand, counting down.
CCTAGGCCTGTGGTCTAGAAGCACTTGGTTGAGACCTTTCTTACCAATGGTCACTAGCATCATCACATAGTGGCAAAGGGACTTTTGCCTCTCAAAAATTAGATACTCAAAGACACATGACCTTCATCTCCATTTTTCTTGTCTCACTTAACCAACATACCTGAATGGCATCTATACTTTAGACTCTGACATGTGGTATGATTTCTTTTATATTTGATAGACATTATGCAGTTTTTGACATTGCATACATATCCTTGGAAACCATATTGGCACCTAGCATGCACACACTGACAGACACCATTGCTGGCAGTGACTACTTTTTATTGCTGACTACTGCACTTACAATTTGTATAAATACCTCCTGTACCCTAGCAAAGACAGAGAACATGTACCCCCCACAGTACATCTTTGAAGTTCCCTTAAGCTCTCAGACTTCAGATTTTGCTCTCATCTCTCTTTCTTGCCATTATTAATGGCTTAGCAACAAGCCTTGATGACCTAGCTCCTGATATAGTGTAGACATCTACAGGTGTTGTCCTCAACTTTCATGTTAGCATTGTTAGCACCTATGGCTAGTGACTAGTTTGACCTCTCTTGATAACTCTAGCAACTTCCCTTTTCCCTTAGCAACTCTTTCCCATTACCTTGGTGACTTCTTTATTCACCTCTTCTTAGCAACCATCCCTCTTGCCCTATTTGGTTGCCCCTTCTACCCTTCTAGCAACTCTGTGCTACTGACTAGGAGCACACTCTAGCAACCATGTTCCACTTCACACCTTTATGTGCTCTAGTTCTTTGGGATGTTTACCAACTTGCCCACACATTACTTTCCTGCTGCCAGCTACCTTATCTGATTGCACATGATCAGGCAGCATCAGAGCACATCATTTTGGAGCCCATCATGAGGGGTAATTCAGGTAAACATTCCACCAGAAACTAGAGCTCAAATGAGACATCACTTAGAAACTTTTGTTGACACTTCCAATGCTTCCTTAACCACATCCCCTGATTCATCACTGACTTTGCAACCTTGACCTCTTGATGACAAATTAGAAGCCACTACAAATCTCTTGGACATTAGCAAAATACTTGGCAACTTCCCAGGAACTTTTGTCAAGAGCTTTTGCAGTGCTCCTGTATCACCATTATCAGCTACCAACTCTTCAATCTTCTTCCTGGATTCTAATCCTATCCCTGCTTTCCCTACCAACAACCATAATCCCCTTCCCCTTGCACTACTAACAATCAATACTATGAACAATGATGCTGTCACTTGTAGAGCTTGTATGTCACCCCATAATGACATGACAGCTCCTAAATGGGACAAGAGTTGTCCTAGGGAGCTCCCTCAGTACTTCAAGGAACTAGAATACCTTTTTGCTGACTGTGATATTGTGGATGACACCCAAAGAAAGGAATATGTGGCTCAATATGTCTCCTATGATATGGCAGAAACTTGCCTTGGCTTACCAGAATTTAGTGACAATGTAACAATTGGTGACCATGCACCTTGGCCTTACTCCTATCAGGAATGGAAAGCAGTGGTACTTAGGTTATACCCTGGAGCAGATGCTAGTGCAAGATACACCCTTGGTGACCTTGAATGGCTAGTCAATCAGACCTTCAATAGTGGATTGGCAACTTTAGGTTGGTTCTCAGATTATTACCATAATTTTCAATGTATTGCTAGGTGGCTCCTTGCTAATGGCAAACTATACCATAATAAGGAATGTCACCTCTTCCAACAAGGTATTCCCACATTGCTATGGTCCAAAATTGTCTGACAACTCAAAATCATGCTTCTCCAACCACCACCCTGAGGACCCTTGTGATATGGAACAAGTCTTTGAAGGCACTAAATGGGTTTTGAAAGGTACTGACACAGCAATGACCAAATCCAGCACTCTCACTGGCCCTGTCACTAGCATTCCTGATATCATTCCCATGCCCACAGTTAGTGCCTCCGCTGACATCTCTTCCCCCAAAATGCAAAACTCTGAAATTAATGACCACTACAGCAATTGTTAGCACCCTGGAACAGCTTGAGGCTCTGCTTATCAACAACAACCAGAATTGCCAGCCTTCAAACAACACTTGTCACTTCTGTGGTGAGACAGCACATTATGGTCAGAGGCACTTGCATTCACCTGGAGCATATGCTTCAGCAAGGTAAAAATTTGTCAGAATGCTGAAGGAAAAATAGTCCTACCATCAGGTGCTATGATTCCTAACTACTTCAGGAAGCAACTTTATAAGGAACATGTTGAAGAATGGCACTGTCTTAATCCCAGTCAAATAGTCACTGGTAGGCTCTTGTCAAATGCTAACCCAGACCCTGAACAAGTGACTATGCAGCAGTTGCTAATCCACAAGGTATTACAGCAGGATGTCACTCTGGGTTGATTGCTAACAAAGGACAAATGCATTGAGGCCTTAGAATAAGAACTGTTTGTTTTGAATTGTGCTGAAAGATTTGATGGAGTACAAGTCCCACATGTGCCTTACCAAACAACCAATGACACCTCAAAAGTGACTACATTGAATAGCAACAATCCTGTGACTCCTCACTTATCTGACTCCTTACCAACTCCTGCTGCTAAGCTGGCTGACAAAGGCAAAGCAACCAACTGATCAGACACCATTCTTATTGCTAAAGAACCTGAGCCCATTAATCAGCCCCCTGTCCACCCATTTTCCAGTATCCCTAGTTGCTATGCCTTACCAGCTAACTGAAACTTTGCTGCCCTAGAATGATGTAATGAGGCTGCCTACCAAACTATGCCACCAATATACAATATAGAACAATCCAAGGCAGTCTTTGACAGGGTATTAAGCACCAAGGTTACAGTATCAGTTGGCAAACTCTGCTCAATGTTGCTAGACCTCAGAAATCAGCTATGAACTGCTTTCACCTCTAAGTAACTTGCAGGCACCAATTTAAACTCAGTACAGGATCCTAGTGACATATTTGAAGAAGCCCTACCAACATTCACTATGGACAAGCCCCAGTTCACTCTTGATTCTAATGTTTCTATGGTTAACAGACTCTCACCCAGCCAGGCCTAGATCACTTCAATTGATCCCATCAAGGCCTACATTGAGTCACTACCTCCTGAGAAAGAGCCAGTAGTGCTCACAGTTGCTAAGGATTCACAGTTGCCATGGTCTATTATGATGCTGTTTGACAATTGTGAGGAAATAGAATGCATTACAGACAGTGGGTCACAAATCATCTCAATGTTGGCAGAAATTGCTCATGACCTTGGTTTATCCTATGACCCCAGTATTGTGTTGAACATGCAAAGCACTACCAGAACTATGGATTGGTTGCTAGGCCTTGCTCATAACATACCTTGCATTATTGGTGACTTAACCCTGTATTTGCAGATCCATGTCCTTTACCTGCTTATGATATCCTACTTGGCTGACCCTTTGACATCCTTACCCAGAGCATAGTCAATATGCTTAGCAACACAGAAACAACTATTACAGTTACTAACCCAAATTCTGCCATGCAATGCACCATACCAACATTTCTAAGGAGTAAATTTAGAAGAAACAATCCCCAGTTCACTACAAAGCCAAACCCCCCTGATGCTTTTACTGCCAACACAACTAGCAATGACACTAATACTTACAGCATTGGTGGTATGCTTGTGATTTAGACAATGATGTTTTACTTACAACTCCCTCTTCTTATACAGACTCTACATTGGCCTATCTCTACACTACTGCTTGTGACCTTTCCTCTTTTTCCTTACCTTTGTGCTCTTATTTTGTTTCTACTGATTCTTCTAATCCTTTAATTCTGACACTTCCTCCTGGTACTAGCATTATGGACACTGCCCCTTCTTATGTTCACATTCCTTTTCCTGCACAATATGTTGCTGACAAACCCACTAAATGCAAAGGTGTATAGGTAAAGAAGAAGTACAAGCCAGTTGCTATGAAGATCAAACCAGCCACTGGCCACATTAGCAAGAATTTCCATATTGAGTGACACATTATTGGCAACCCCTTAGCAACCATGCTGACCCTTGATCCTAATCCTCCACCTTTTATACCAACCAAGTGATTCACCAGCAACTGACTAGCAATGTTTGTTAGAGACCATGACACTGGATTCCTCACTAGTGATGAACTCAAAGTCCTAATCAATTTGGTCACTAAACAAGAGATGGCATTCATTTGGGACAACTCAGAAAGAGGAAGCCTGCAACCCAACTTTTGACCCATGTCCATACTGACCATTCCCCATGTCCCCTGTGTTCAGCATAATCACCCCATTCCCCCAGGACTTGTGAAAGAGGTATGCAAGATTATTCATGATAAAATAAAGGCTGGCATCTATGAACCTTCCAACTTGGCTTACCAATCTTGCTGGTTTTGTGTACTAAAGAAGAACAGTAAGCTCCAACTTGTGCATAGCCTGGAGCCATTTAACTAGGTCACCATTTGTCATTCTGGAGTTTCTTTCCCAGATCATATTGCTGATCATTTGCTGGATGGATCTGTGGTGCTATGCTAGACCTTTATGTTGGCTATGATGAGTGACTAATCAATCCAGCATTAAGGGACTTAATGACATTTCAGACCCCCTTTGGTGCACTCCAATTGGTTACCTTGCCCATGGGCTGGACAAAATCCATACCAATCTTTCATGAAAATGTCACCTTCATCCTGCAGCTTGAAATCCCACACAACATACTCAGTTTCATTGACAACATTGGCACTAAAGTCCAAAGGACTGGAAACTAGTTGATGGTATGCCTGCTAAACATCCTGCTAACCCCAACATTTACCTAGCACTATGGAAGCTCTTTGAACTTCTGAATCAGGTTCTCCAGTGGATCAAGTATTGCAGTGGTATGTTCTTGGGACACAAGTTAGTCTTGTGCTCTCCTACCTTCAAAATTCTCAGACACATTTGCACACCCAATAGTCATGTACTGGACAAAAGTCACTTGGCCTCACTTGAGCACTAGGGCTCTTGCAAGTCACTATCCAAAGTCCAAGCTTTTTTGGAGACAGTCAGCATTCTTCAAATATTCATTAAAAACTTTGCTCATTGCACTAATGACTTAACAAAGCTCACTTGAACAGGTGTTCCTTTTGAGTTCAGGCCTGGCCAAATCAATGCCCAACATGACCTTGTCAAGGCTTTACAAGATGCTAAGCCCCTTGTCTCTATTGACTATGAATTGCCTAACCCTGTTATCCTAGCAGTTGATACATCATACATCACCATAGGCTACTATCTTTGCCAGTGCACTAGTGACAACTGCAAAGAATGTTGCTATGATTGCTTTGGCTCCATTACCCTTAATAACAGGGAGTCACAATTCAGTCAACCCAAGCTTGAGCTCTATGGTCTCTATTGCACCCTACAAGCCTTACAAAATGTACCTCATAGGTGTTGGAAACCTAATCATCAAAGCCAATGCTCACTATATTAAGGGTATGCAGAATCCAGATATTCAGCCCTCTGCTAGCATGAATTGCTGGATTATGGCAATTCTGATGTTCCACTTTGAGCTTGTGCATGTTAAAGGTACTTTCCATGGGCCCAATGGACTTTTGTGACATCTGCTACAGCTTAGCAACCCCTTGCCAGATGATAGCAACAATTCCATCTATGAAGACTGGATTGATCATTTACATGGCTACATTCACCAGAGCCTGCTTCCCCTTTCCCTGCTTCACCATGTCTCAACAGTCTCACAGTTGCTACCCTGCCTCCTCAAACACCAGCCCTTCTTGCACATAGTGACTTTTGCCAATGACATAGTAGACACCCCAGCCTCATGGCTAGCAACTAGCATTCCTTGGCCTTTACAAGACAATGCCACCACCACTGATAGCAATGTTCTCCACAGTGTGAGGGCAGTGGCTAGTGATGCCTATATTCTTGTGATTCAGAAGTGGCTTAGCAATCCCAGCAGACCAGACATCCCTAGTGACATTGCCTATGCTACCTTCATTTGCTATGCCTCCATGTTCTTCCTTGCAGATGGTAAGCTCTGGCAATGGAATAAGAATGGCACTCACAAGCTCTTTATTCCCACTGACCATTGCTTGTGTGTCTTGCAAGCCATCATAATGAACTGGAGCACAGAGGACTTTTTGCTACTTGCTCAGCCTTGCTGGAATGTTTCTGGTGGCCTCAAGTTAGCACTGACCTTGTCTGGTACATTTGCACTTGTCACATCTGCCAGATTGTCAGGAGACTGTTCATACTGAACCCTCTAGTTTGTTTGCTCTGTTTCAAGCCTGCCTTTTATTGCTGTCCTCCCATCTTCTGGTGACAAATACTTTCAACCAAGGGCTATCTTTGAGTCATATTTTCACGTGGTCACATACTATGAGTCCAGAGATCAAGGCCATTTATGATGGATTTCCATTTTTAGTACAATCTCCGGAGTTATAGCAATTTCCGGAGTTTGCATCTTTGGGTTAGGGTTAGAAGTTTTCCTGAAGCATCACACCTGGCCAGGGAGCTCCCTAGACTTGTTCTCTTTAGATCTCCCTCTGCCAGGTGAGTAGTTATGTCCATAGACCCTTGTACAGTACTGAATAGACTTTGGATCTCCCTCTGCCAGTTGTGTGACTTAGCCACAGCCTCCAGAGGTTGCCCTTACAGCAGAACAAGTCTCTAGTTTTGGTCTGGGAGCCCCCTTTTCAATTGTTTTGATAAGTCAATACAATTGTGTCAATTGTT